>ML663560.1:15505755-15726598 GCA_007570785.1 Antilocapra americana
GGGGGGGAGAGAGATGGAGCCAGAGAATGAGAAAAGGGGGGGATAGGGAGGGGAGAGGGGAGGAGGTGGAGGGAGGGGCAGGGGAGGGGAGGGGGAGGGGAGGGAGGGGGAAGAGGGAGGGAGGGAGGGGGAAGAGGGAGGGAGGGAGGGGGGAGAGGGAGGGAGACAGAAAATGAGACAAGGGGGAGAGAGGGAGGAGGTGGAGGGAGGGGCAGGGGAGGGGAGGGGAATGGGGAGAGGGAGGGGGGAGAGGGAGGGGGAGAGGGAGGGAGAGAGGGGGGAGAGGGAGGGAGGGGGGAGAGAGATGGAGCCAGAGAATGAGAGAAGGGCAGGGAGAAGGAGGGGAGAGGAATGAGGGGAAGGGAGGGGGAGGGGAGGAGAGGGGAAGACTTCGAACCAGAGAATGAGAGAAGGGGGTAGGGGAGAAGGAGGAGAGGGAGGGGGGAGGGGAGAGAGGAAGAGAAGAGGGGAGAGCAAGAGGATGGAGGGGGTGCTGCACTGAGAGCCGGGGTGGGGGGGGGTCAGGAGGCCCAGGAGCTGAGAAGCTTGTGTGAGAGCAAAACTAACCAGCTTCTTCTGTGGAGGAAGCAAGAGAAGATGAAAGGCAGAGAGGAGAGGAGGCAGACAGGAGAGAGGGGAGGGGGAGACGGTTAGAGACAGCTCCGGACCCCTCCAGAGGCTGTCCCTCGCCCCCCGGCCTCGACCCCAGGGCCCGGCTCCTGCCTCCCCCATGGAGCTCGGGCGCCAGTGAGGCAGGGCCGGCAGGGGCCGGGGCGAAGCGCCCACAACCCTCACCTGGAACATCTTGATCATGTCCTCGCAGTTGCGCTGCTGAGCCAAGTCACAGAGCTTGGCAGTGATGTCAATGCGGCGGCAGATGTCCATGTCCACCTTCATGGCCTTCTCTTGGATTTTCGTGTCCAGCTCGGTCAGGTTCTGTGCAGGGAGGGCAGGGAGCGGTGAGTGACCTCATCAGGAGCAGTGTCCCTTCATCATCCCAGTCACATGGCTTCTGCTGGTAAAAGGCACCCCTTGACCTGGGCACCTCCCAGCTGTCTGCCCAGGACGACTAGCTCCCTGGCCAGACGGTGCCCCGGAGGATGTGGGCCAGAGCCTAGTGCATATGCAGGGGGCTCCTCCTGGAACTCCCAGAGAGAGAAAGAGAGAGACTAGTCCTTGGTGGCTCAGACAGTAAAGAATCCGCCTGCAATGCAGGAGACCTGGGTTTGATCCCTGGATTGGAAAGATTCCCTGGAGAAGGAAATGGCTACCCACTCCAGTATTCTCGCCTGGAGAATCCCCATGGACAGAGGAGCCTGGCAGTCTACAGTCCATGGGGTCATTAAGAGTCAGACACAACTGAGCGACTAAGCACACAGCCAGAGCTCTGAGCATTGGAGAAAGAATCATAAGGACAATGTTAGCTGACACTCAGTGGCTGCTGTCCTGACTCTACAAACATCAAGACCTTGGAACCATTCTGCAAAGCACTTGCTTTCAATCCTATCCCATCCCACAGACCCAGAGACAAGGCAGAGCAGGTCAGGATGTCACCCAGGGCCACACTGCCAGCAAACAAGCCTGAGTCCCCATGGAGGCAAAGGGGACTTTCATTCCTCTTCTCTTGAGTTAGGGGGCAGGCAAGGGGGAGAAAATGGAAGAACATAAAGTGGGACACCGTATGGTGAACGGGTGAAACTAGAAGGCCTGGCCTGGGGCCTCAGGCAGCCTTGGGGGCTGAGCCCAGGCTGGTGCGGGGGTGGCATGAGCGGGGAGGGATGACCTGGCTGCACTCACATTGCTCATGAGCCCCTTGAAGACCACCAGCTCAGCCTTCAGCTGTTCCACCTTCATGGCCAGCTCCTCCTGGCAGGCATCAGCCTCCTGGGCTTCCTATGGTTAGGAGAAACCGAGGTGAGCAGCAGGTGGGCAGCGAGCAGCGGGCAAGGGATGGTGGGGAGGGTGGGCGGGGCAGCCCTCACCTCCTGGAGCTCATTCACGCGCTCCTGCAGCTGTAACCGCACCGTGTACTCCTCTTCCCACCTGCAGACAGTGAAGGGCGAGCACCTGGGTGCGGGGGGGCCCCCCACCCCCCACCTATCTGGCTCAGGCCTGGCCCTGGGTTGGCTTCCCCAAGAGGAGGGACGTGTGGCTCCAGGCTCCTGGCCAGCGCCCAGCGCCCAGCTGCCTTTCCAGAACCTCTAGCCTCGCACCCAACTGTGGCTGCGCCGTGCCCTCACAGGGCCCGTCCCACTCAGGCCCCAGCCCGACCGGCTGTCCGGCTGGCCTTGACCCCTCTCCTGCCCACACCACCCAGCCTGGTCTCCCACCTTCAGTCCACAGATCTGGGCTTCCGCTCTCCTGCCTGCACCAGAACAGAGCTGCCCTGCCTCCCGTGGGACCATTAACCCTGTAAAAGCAGCTGCGGGACACACAGGGCATCAATGGCGTTGGTCAAGAGCCTGGTAGGAGGTGCCCGAAGTCCACCCCTACGAACTCCGGAAACTGCCCACCCAGAGGCCCTCAGTGGGCTGCAAAGAGGTGCCCGGGCACAGGTTGGGATCACTAGGTGCCCACACCCAGCGGGAGAGGGAAACTGGAGAATGGAAAAGTCCTCCATTAAGAGTGGTGGATGAGAACCATAGGGGGCAACTCCAGAGCTCCAGAAGGCAGAGCCTAAGACCAGGAGTAGGCTAGAAAACACTCCTGGTGGAGGCAGGGCCCTTGCCCAGGGCTGGGAGCAAGCCAGTATGTCCCCCTCCGCATCATGGAGGCAGAAGGGCAGTGGCAGGGCAACATCCCTGCTTAGGGTTGATGTTGGCTGGACCAGCAGACTCCTTGGACCCCACTGACATAACAGCCTAGCACTTCTTCCCCATCCTGGAAAGACTTCTTCCAGACTGAGAAAGGAAGGGGAACTGCGCCGGAAGAGAAGCTTCAACACCCAGAAAGGTGGTTAGGAAGCGGCCTAACACACACAGAGAACACACACTTGGGCCTGGGGTCTGGTCCTCTCCTCCCCGCCTCCATCTCTCTTCCCTGGGCTCCTCCTCCAGGCCCATCTCTCCTTGCTCTCCTGTTTCTCACTCACATCCGCACTGCAGTATTCCTAATAATAACTCCTCGACATCACCGCGGCTGCCCCTCCCGGGTGGCTAGGTGGGGAGGAGGTAGGCAGCCTGGCCTCCAGCCACCAGATCAGAGCAGGCCTGCTCCTGCCTTCCTGGCTCCGGGCCCAACCTTCCCTGGTGGCCCCCAGTTCTCCTCCCCCTGTGCTCTGGCATTCCCATTCAGACAGCTAGGGCCAGCAAAGGGCCCCAGCAGCATCAGGTTATGTGTTTCCTTAGATAAGACCTGCAGCTTTTCTGGTTTCTCCATCTACAACGTGAGGGCATGGGATGTGGTACCCTGAGGACCCTGGGGTCCTTATGTCCTTGGAGGAAGTAGGCAAGACTGACCAGGGGACAGTAACCCTGGAGAATATGCACCAGGAAGGGTGGGACTGTGAACTCAACTGTTTCAGGGAGAAACTCAAGGAAATTAGGTAAGGATGAAGATTAATAAAATCTTACAGGGTTTAAAAAAAAAATTGAAAATAAACCATCTGGAACCTCCCTAGAATTCTATTCATACTCCAGCCAGACTTTCCCATGAGTGGGTTTATTTTGACCTCTATTCAAAGCTGGGCTTACTTATAAGGTTCTCTAAGCATAAGTAGAATTTGAGTAATTTACATGTATTCTATATTGAGTGAACACCTTTCTTCCAAATACACAGCATCCTTGAGTGAAATGAAGAAGCGCTGTAGTTGGCCCAAGGCAATGTTGGAAAAACTGAGACAAGGGGAAAAGAGACCCACCCAAGGTCACTCTTGGCAGGGGAATTGAACATAGAACTAGGAGGCCTCAGCTCTTTTTCACTTTAGTGCTCAGACTATGCCTATGTCTTCCAGGCTACAGACCGGGATCAGAGCTGCTGTAGAGACAGAACGAGGGCAAGGGGATCTGGGGTGGAAGGGGGAGTGACTGCCGGTGTCACGTACCAGCCAAGCCTGGCCGTGGGGCCCTCTGCACAGCAGTATGCTGCAGAGCCATGAGCTCATCAGTCCCGGAGGAATAACTCTTTGCTGCCCTGGACAGCTGGACCAAGGACGGATACTCCGTCAGTGAAAAAACAAAACGCCCCAACAACAGCAGTTGTTCCTGTGGTTATGGATGTATTCCAGAACTGTCCATGTTCCACTGCTGACTGTGTCAATTAACTCCTGCAGGCAGGGGCAGGGGGTGGGGCAGGATGGTTCTGGTTGGATCTAAACGATGGTTTGGGGATAGCTAAGAGTCCCAAGGACACTTAAATCAGACTGCCACTAAAGACGCCAGCCAGCATGAGGGCAGAACTCAACCTCAGAAAGTCTGCTGGTCTGTGGTCGGCTAGACTCTGGCGGGTTACAGATCCCTGAAGGCTGGCGCCAGACTCAGCAGTCATTCCCCAGAACATTTAGCCAGTCCCCACCAGACACCAATCTCTGCTTTACCAGGCTGGAAGGGTAATTCGCAGGGTTGTCCACAAGGGGTCAGAGCAGCTCATTAAGAGGTTAAACCTGAAGGCAGAGCCTCCTCCTGAGCCCTCATCTCCTTGGTCTTCAGTCATGGCACCTGGGCACAGGGTCTACAAAGTGCTGGCTGTACTCAAGCTTCTGTCCTCACAGGCTGGTTATCAGGGGATCCACCTGGATGCAGCCAGAACTCCTGCATCGCATCTCCTCCTCAGGCCCCTTGCGCTACCCTGCAGGGCTTCCTGCTGAGAGCCAGTGCTTCATTCTTAGGGCAACAGGGCTTGCCCCTGCTGCGGTGTGAGGCGTCCATCACGGGTGTGTCCACGTTCCCAGCTTCCTGCTACTCAGGTCCTTGCTACCCTCTTCACACCTCCTTCTGCACTTTCCTAGCCCCTCAGCTTTCACTCGCCCTGGGTCACCTACAGGCCTTTCACCTTTCCCTAGGGAATTCCCTCTTCCCCACCCCCCCCTTGTTTGATCAACTCCTAGAAATGCCCTGAGGGCCCCAGAGCCTCAGCAGCGGCTGTGAAACTAGAGCAGGCATGGGTTGCTACCATGGACACTGTTTTGGAAACCCTGGGCAGTGTCAGGATGACCTACTCCAAGGTTCAGCCCCCCAACCTGCACCTCCGCCCCCCCCCCCCCCCCCACCCCCACTTCTCATGGCACTTAGACTCCCAAATTAAAGGTGCATCTTTTGCCTCTAACTTTTGATCAGTACTAGGAGCTTATATCACAAAATCGCTCTGAGGGCTGAGGCATCTCAGAACAATGTCCCTTTTACACATCATAAAACCCCACAGTTAACACAGCCCTGCAAACGCTGCAGCCTAGATGAAAAACAAGGGCTCCCAGTAGGATTCTGCTCCTAGACTCCTCCTTCCTGTCATGAGCCTGACTCCTGCATTCTCTGTGGATTCCAGTCTCATCGGCGGACTTCCTAGCTCCTCCTTAAACAGCAGGAACTTTACTCATACTTACTCCTCCCTTATTCTTGGGCCCCAGCGGCTCTGCGCTCCTGGACAGATAGCCCCGGCTGAGTGCGGCCTGAGCTGAGCCCCGTCCCCACCTTCCCGGTCCCTACCTCCGCTTGTACTCATCCCGCTCGCGCTTCACTTTGGCCAGTACGTTGTAGAGCGCGCGGATCTCGGGTGTGATGGTGTCGATCTGGACGCCCACCCCGTCGGGGTGCACCCACGACAGGCCAGGCCCTTGCACCAGAGTGGGCTCCAGTCCCGGCCCGAGCCGGCGGGCGTGAGAGAAGGACCAGATGGTGCCGGGCATGAAGCGGGCCGACGAGGAGTAGGCGGTGGAGGCAGAGGTGGAGGGCGCCGGCTGGCAGGCCGCGGACGGCGCGAGGGGGCCGGCCGGAGAGCGCGCTGGCGAGCCCAGGACCCGCGCCGACGGGGTGCAGACGGCGGCCGGCCGGGCGCCCAGGGGCAGCCCCAGGGGTCGGACGGGGCTGACGAAGCCGGTCTGCACGGCCTGGTCGCGGCGAGGCAGGCCCCGCCGGCCCTGCTTACCCTCCTCCAGCGCCTGCTGCAGCTGCTTCTCCAGCAGTCGGTTGCGGCGCTCCAGCTCGTGCACCTTGGCCAGGAAGCAGCGGAAGCGGAGGTTGAGGGTCTTGAGCACGTTGATGTTGGAGCCCAGGTCGTTGCGGAGCGCCATGGCGGCGGGGGGCGCCGGGCCCGGCCCCGGCGGCGAGTAGGGAGCCGGGCCAGCCGGGGCGAGCGGCGCCGGGGACACTTCCCCGCCGCCGGTCAAGTGGTCGCCTCCCAAGGGGTCCCCCAGCGGCCCGGCCAGGCCCTGCTGCTCCTGCTGGAGGAGGAAGAGGTTGGGGCCGAATAACGGATTCATGGCTGCGCCTTCTGCTGGGAGACAGAAACCCGTGCGGGAGAAGGGATGTTGGGCGAGGGAGGAGAGCCAATGAGACGCCGGGGGGACACGGGACAGCCAATCAGACAGCTCGGCGGGAGGGGCAGAGGTCATGGGGGCGGGGGAGGGCAGGAGGATAGGCCAATGAAAGGCTCGTTCGAAGGCTGGCACCTGGACAGGCCTTTCCGGGTCTGAGGCTGAGCCCTTGAGGCGAGCGGACCCCTGCCCATGCCCGGAATGCAGACAGCGGCTGAGTGACAAACCCAGGTCCTCCAGAACTGCGTGGTTCTGGAGACAAGAAATCCATCTACATCCCTATTGCCCTCCTTCCTCCTGAGTCCAAACACCCAGCTCTGACTCCATGACTCTCCTTCCCTGGGTCCCCAGGAACTGACCCGATTTCTCAGTACATTGCACTCTCCCCTCTTCTGAGGATCCTTATCTCATCCTCCCTCCTCTGCTCTTTAAGCAGCAAAGCCAGTACCCACTCCCAAAAAACACACAGTGGCCAGAGAACGTAAAACATGTATTAAATTTCACATCTACGGTTGGGAAGCCATCCTCACAGAGGAAAGAGTTCCAACCCTTTAACAATGGCAGTCAAATTCAACCGTCCACTGAAGTCAGCGGAGGCTGGCGGCTGCCTCTGGACTGAGATTTTCTCCTCTTTGCTGGCGGAGGCCGGCTGGAACTTTGGGAGGACACGGCAGGAGTCTTAGGTCCCTTGGGGGTGCAATTCTGTTTCTGGAAGGCAGCTTTCTTCAAAGGTTGTTCTGCCACCTGCTGCTTAACCTTCTCAGCCCCTGTGGTGTTTTCGACAAGCTGGTCATGGTCCTCAGGCTTGGGTGTGGCCTGGGTCTTGGAGAGGGACAGTGCTGCAGGCAAGTCTGTGTCCATGGCCTTGGGAGGAGCACGCTGTTTCCGGAAGGAAGTTTTCCTGGAGGACTGCAGTTTGGGTGACCGTTGCTTTAGTTTCCCAGCCTCCTTTGGTTCCCTGACCATTGCTGCTGTTTCGGCCGGCTGACTACTATCCTGGAGCTTGGAGGACGCCTGGGCCTTTGTGACGGCAGACACAGTGGACAATTCTGTGTCTGTCCCTTTGGAGATGCCATTCTGCTTCTGGGAGGAAGACTTCTTGGGATGCTGCTGTTTCTGCAGCCGTTGCTTTGCCTGACCAGCTTTCTTGGCAGGTGGGCTGCTGTTCTCAGACTTGGGGGTCACCTGCCCATTCAGGTTGGGCAAGTCGGGGTGTGCGGGGGTGGATGTAGCAGAATTTCCTATGGTTAAAATTAAACAGTTTGAGAAATAAGGCCTCATCACTGGGTCTTAATCATCAGTGGAGGAAGAAAAGCAGGCAAATTAAAGTAAGGCCATTTCCTAGGTGCCACCTCCTGGCCAAGTGCCCCACACAACAGAGGCAGTACCTAAGAGCAGATCACCTAGATTCAGATTACTTAGTTTCACCTAGCCTCTACTCAAGTCATATTTGGAATCTGTAATAAAGAAGATACCATCATGGGTTAAAAGGTTTTCAGAGGAAGCTGTGCCCCCTGGTGGCCAGCAGGAGGTAAATCCTGAACAAACTTGAAGCACTGGGCTTCTTTAATCAGAAAAGATGTTTTCTTCCATGCAGCTTTTGATGAGATGCAGAAAAACAAGGCGGCACACGGAGTAACCAAAAACAAGCTAGTCCTCATGAATGAAAACTGACATATTAAATATGTATCTTTAAAGTTACAGCAAAAAAAAAAAAAATACAGGGTACTTTGCTACTTCTTGAAGAGATTTGTAAACATTCAAATGTGACTCTTAACTTAAGAGGCACTGTTTATAGAGAAAAGTCACCAAGTTTGTGTGCAAAGAAGTCCACCTCTCCCTCATACAACCAAGCCTAGGGTGACATCCCAGGAGGCAGAGCCCTCGGGTTTGTTTCAGAAAACCCCACCCTGGCCTTTATGGCCCAGCCCAAACTCCTCAAGAAAGCCAAGAAAACCATCTGCAATTAGTAAGATTGCAGAAAACTGACGTTTCTGAGGAGTCCTGTGCCAGCCCAGTGCTGATGAGGCTGGACTGGCTGAGATCTGTTACCAGGAAGGCTGCCCTGGGCCAAGAAACCACACCCCTGCTGGAGAGCATTCAGTGCTGACAACTGCAGCCGCCTGGCAGAACCAAGGAAAGGGCTCGATCCACGCGAACCCTTTAACAGACCCAAATGGGGTTCAGGCCTGGGACCAATTCTAGCTGGAATGAAAAGAGTCTCTCAGCCCAGCATTCAAGGCTAGGCTAGGGGGGCAGGGACCTGCCCTTCCCTGCAGCCACACTCCAAGGCCTCTGGAGGGGTAAAGTGCAGAGGCGGAGATGAAGAGAGCAAAGAGCAGATCGCTTACCTATTTGGGACTGGGGGATAGAATTGGAGAATTTCTTGAACTTGGCAATAAAGAAGCCATCCATGTTGTGGGTGTGAGGGTAGAAGCGGCGGGTGGAGCGCAGCGTGGGGTGGAAGCGCCTTTCCCGGAAGCGGGTGAAGCCCTCCTGGCCGAAGTCCAGGCCGGTGGGCACCAGGCGCACGTTTCTCTTTTTCAGGGCGTAGTCTACCACCCACTCGTTCTCCTCCACCTGATGTGTGTGGGGGGGAGACGGAAGGAAAGCAGAGCTGGAGTTGAAAAGGGGCTGAGGGCATGACAGCCCCAGGCTAGCTCCCTCCCGCGCCCCGAGAGGCCTCACCATGATGGAGCAGGTGCAATAGACGAGGTAGCCCCCCGTCTTGGAGGTGGCATTGACAGAGTCGATGGCGCTCAGGAGCAGCTCCTTCTGCAGGTGAGCACAGCGTAGGATGTCCTTCTCGTCCTGCCCCCAAGACAGAGAGACCCAGGCATTGGAATCCCAATAAGAGGCTTTGGGAGGAGCACGCCGCTGGCTGCCTGGGGGGCCCCCTCCCCCAGCTACCCCTCCAAGGCTTCTCAGCTGGTCCCCCAACCCCTGCACCTTGTTCGTCTTCACAGCAGGGTCCTTTGAGATGATCCCAGTGCCACTGCAGGGAGCATCCAGCAGGACTCGGTCAAAGCCACCCACCACCTGGGGAAAGGCGAGGTGAAGCGGGTATTTTGGGCAATGGAACCATACTGTGAGCTTCCCAGGGTCAAGTCTCAACATCCTGAGGTCAGGAAGGTGGGAGGAGAGATGCCCAGCAGGAGCCCCACCTTGGGGAACTGGCGCCCGTCATAGTGGCTGATGATGGCGTTGGTGACCCCCAGCCGGTGCAGGTTGCCCACCACGCTCTTGAGCCGCTCAGCATTGGCATCATTGGCAAGGATCACACCTGTGTTCTTCATAAGCTGGGCTAAAGGGAGAAGGGCACGGGGCTCAGCTTCAGCTGAGCTGCCTCCACAGCTGCTGTGCTTGCCCCTCCCCGCGAGCCCAGGAACCTGCCTGGTGAAGCCTCAGCCCTGCCCCAGGAAGCCATGTTCCCAGCTGTCCACCCAGTCTGTGCTGGGCCCTGTGATGAGCAAACCTGCCAGGGTGGTTTGTTTTTCCCTTGTTTCTCAAAGGCCTCAGTTACTTCTTCCAAGTGGTAACAGCTTAATGAAATGGTTACAGCTAACTGTATGTAATGATTACTCGTGCACACACATGCAACCCTCACAATCCAAGAAAGACATAAAGGCCAGCCTGCGCACTATCACCTCGCCATTCTACAGAGGACAAGGGCCTTGCCCAAGGTCACGGGGGCAGGAAGAGGCACCCATGGGGCTAGAGCTGGGCAACCTGTGGAGCCTGTGCTCCTCCCCACGCCACTGACCGCCTGGGGCTGTTTCTTGAGCACCCTTGAGTTACTGACCCCACCCCTGCTTCCTAAGCGGGGTGCCAGGTGGGTCCTCGCCCTGCCGACCCCTCCTGTTACCTATGTAGCTGGTCTTTCCTCCAGGGGCACAGCACATGTCCAGGATCCGCTCGTGTTCCTGCGGTGCCAAGGCCATGACAGGCAACATGCTGGAGGCCCCCTGCAGCATATAGTGCCCGGCCAGGTACTCAGGCGTGGCCCCTGTGGAGGAGAGCCTGCAGGTGACGCGCTGGGACGAGGGCAGGGGTGGAAGGGCTCCGGGGCGGGGCACACTCACCAATGGGCACCGAAGAGTCATACACCACAAGTCCTGTCTTGGACCACTTGCCCAGGGGGTCCAGATTAACTCCACGATTGATGAGTGCCTAGAGATTAAGAAGGTTTTAGACCCTCAGAGTCAATGCTGAGAGGGTGGAGACATGCAGACCTGGCCATGTTGGAGGCCTGTGGCACCACGGCCCTAGAGCTGTCGGGATGCAGTTGGCACAGACGCACTGAGTGGTTTCTCCCATCTCTCCCCGTGTCTCCCCTTCCTGGGCCTCAGGTTCTAACTCAAGGCCTGAACTCCATCCCCATGGAGCTGACTGCCAGCTCCTGCTCTTTCATCTCCAAGAAGCAGAACCTCATCTTCCAACCCACACAGAGCCACAGCACTGCCTCTAGACCCCAGGTTTTTAACCTGGAGCCCTTGTAAATAATGAGCTTCAAATACTGCATGGGTCTATGTGTCCTATTTTTTCCTGTAGGCAGCAATCACGGTCTCACCAGCTTCCCCATGACTGATGAGACAGACAACCCCACCCATATCTCTGTGAGGCAGAACTTCCGTCACCACCCAGTCACAGGGAGTAGAGGCTGAGGGGACGAGCTTCCCACTCCACAGGGTCCTTGGCCCTGAGCCGGCAGGTTGGCACTTGGCCTGTCAAAGTCCACCCCTGGATTGTGGCCGTTAAATGCTCAGGGTGGGATGCAGGAGTCTGGGTGCACAGAAGTCACTGCCTCCCACCCCTCACCTGAGCAAGGTCCCGGCGCCGGGTCTTCAAGGTGTTGGTCCTGAGGGTGATGGGTCGAGGCACCTCGTTGGCTTCCAGGAATTCCACCAGCTGGGACAGGGGACGGTGGGGGGAGGGGGTCAGCTGGCCAAGGGGCTCCACCAGGAGAGCAGAGGGCCAAGAGGCCAGCTACCTCCTTACGTGGGGGAAGAGGAAGGAAACACAGAACAGCGTCAGGGACGAGCAAATGGGTACCTCAGACAGAGGGAAGAGGTCCATGAGCTTGCCCAGCAGGAAGTCTCCGTAGGAGTAGTAAGTGGCCAGGTCCTTGTGAAGCCGCTGCAGGTATTCCGAGCGAGACCGACCCTCCTCCCGCTGAGTCCCAAAGTCACGCAGCACACCCACTATATCCTGGATGCGTTTGTGAACACGCTGCAAGTCTGGAGCCTGGGTATGTGGGCCCATTAAGGAACGGTTTCTGGGTGTGTGTAGTGTTGGGGGGGTGGCGGGCCCGGAAACCCCTTCTGACAAACACATCCCCCCACACCCAGCTCTGGAAGGATATCCTGCTCCATCTCCCCAGGAGGGGGCAGCACAAAAGGCTCCTCCTCATCCACATTGATCTGTAGGCCCCCTTCCGACTCCTCATCCTCTCTGGGGCCTGACTCTGCAGACACCTGCTCCTCTTCCTCCTCTTCATCAGTCTCCTCCTCCTCGCTCCACTGGTCCCTGCACACAGGTCCAGGAGCAGGGTGGCTCACAGATCAAAGCCGATACCTCCTCCTTCCTTGAGCTTTCCTCCTCCCCAGCCGCTGCCTATGCTCCACCCAAAGAATTTCCACAACTCACCCAGCAACCGCTTCCTGGGCTTTCTGCTTCCGAGCAGCCCTTTCAATGGGCAGCAACTGAAAAAAGAGACGAGCAGCTGGAGGTGCAAAGCAGCCCATCCACCAGCCCACAACACTTCCCACCTGTTTCTTCCCTAAATACAAACGTAACTCTTGCTCCCAGAAAGAGATACAGACCCTACAAAAGTATACACTTGGCACAACATTTACCATTGTTGAAATAAAATGGGGGATTCAAAGTGTTCATTATACTGGTCTTCCCACACCGTATGTATACGGGGTGGGGACGGAAACTGCCCTGAGGGTGCCTGTTTCACCATATTTCCCTCCACACTTACTCTACATCACTTTTTGCAGTTAAAATCATGATGCATTTTTAAGTTTGCCTCTTGCCTTTCTCATTCAGTTACAAGACAAGCATTTTCACAGACATATTGACTAAATGTTGATTTCACATATGAATGAACTTTAACTCACTTAAGTAAAGTAGACATTTTGGAAGCTTCCAGAGTTTTGGCATTATGGTCCACATGGACTGTGCCTGGAAACTTCAAAATGGTAGCTCTGTAGAGAGGAGGGGGGTTGTGGGCGAGGAGTGCAAGTGGACACTTTACTGGATTTTGATCGAGTTTTTCTAATAACATAGATATATGAACTGTATAATACATAATAACCCCTTACACTTTTAACAAGTAAACCTTTGTCTACATTCTGGATCACGTTCCTTAGGTGGAATTGCTGTTTCAAAAGGAAAAACCTTTTTAAGATGCTAAGTTACCAGATGATTTTTAAGAAAAAGTTTAAAAACACGTATGCACATTTCTATTGCTGTCGGTGGGGCCATTTAAGTGTGCACTTTCCCACATCCTCACCAGCACTGAGCATTCTCATGTTTCAAAGTACTCTATCCCTATGGCTCTTCTAAACCTGCACATGCGCCGAGAGGAAGTAATCGGTGCTCTGAAAGAGACACGGCACACCGAAGTCCCTTTTCTCTACTCAGGCTTACCCTCATCACCGAGAGACAGTGAAAGCAATCTGGAAAGACTCTAATAAAACGCAAGGGTCACTTCTGGGAGACCCAGAGGGATGGAACTCACCTCCTCACCATCATCCTCATCTTCGTCCTCTGAGTTGGAGCCAGCTCCATAGTCATCTATCATATCGGCATCACTGTCCTCGGAGCCCCAGAGGTCCCCCTGGTTCACCACACCATCCCCTTCAGAGTCTTCCTCCTCCTCTTCTTCACTGCTATGGGTTGGTGCTGGGCGCTTCTTGCCTCGAGCAACGTTAAATAAGGACAAGGCTTCCTTCTTACCAGGTGTCTGGACAGCTCCTGCAGAGTCCCCAAAGGGTTTGCAGAATCCTAGACAGGTGGCAGCCACACACTGATGGAGCCTGCCCTCTCTACCCCTGAGAATATCCTCCGGCTGTTCCTTTCATGTCAGAAATGCTCAGCAAGTCCCTCCTTCCCCAGGACCCAGAGGACTCCTTATGTAGCACCCAGCTCTTATTTTCACTGACCTTTTGGTAGCTTCCCAGGCAATGGTTTGGCCCCAAGGGACTTTTTCATCTCGGGGGCTTCAGCAGAGCCCAACCTCCTCTTGGCTGCCCTAAAAACACATAAGAAGTAGAAAATGGAACACACCTCCAGGCTCTGCCACCTCCCAGGGCAGAGAAATGAGACAGTCCCCAACCGCCCTTCCCATCAGCTTGATCACAAGGGATCACATGCTGGAAGATGAGCAGGACCAATTTAATCCGTGTAGTGTAGGTCTGGACACACGTACCTCCTTCGAGCACGACTAGACAGCCTTTTAGAATTCTCATCACCACCTGTTTAAAAAACAAACAAAAATCAGAATAGGAGATTACAGGAGAAATGAAAAAGAATACTGGGAGAAAAAATAAAAGGAGAAACAACTAGGACATTAGTTAAAGGCAGTAAATTGTAACCCACTCCACTGTGCTCTGGGGGCTTCCCTGGTGGCTCAGACCATAAAGGATCCATCAGCAATGCAGAAGACTCAAGTTCGATCCCTGAGTTGGGATGGAGAAGGGAATGGCAACCAACTCCAGTATTCTTCCCTGAAGAATCCCATGGACAGAGAACCCTTGCAGGACAGTCCATGGGGTGACAAAGAGTCGGAAACGACAGAGCACACACACAACAGTGCTCTCCCAGGAGCCACGTAAGAGACGTCAAGGAGACAATCTCCATCTGGTTATTCACTAACCAAATCCAAACTGGGCCTCCCTCCAGACTGATTTCAGTGGCATCATCACCATTCTGTTAACACAGATTCTTTCTTCTGCTCTTTCTCTTACTCTCAACTAATCAGTTACCAGGGCTTCCTTGGTGGCTCAGTGGCAAAGAATCCACCTGCCAATGCAACAGACACAAGTTCAATCCCTGGCTCGGTCCCCTGGCAACCCACTCCAGTATTCTTGCCTGGGAAATCCATGGGCAAAAGAGCCTGGCGGGCTACAGTCCATGTGGTCGAAAAAGAGTCAGACTCGACTGAAGTGACTAAACAACAACACAATCACTTACCGACCACAGATTCTACAACTGCTGCTGTGTATGTATTCTCTAAATAACTTAACATTTAAATCTCAGCCTTTTGATAATTATCAATTACAGACAATTGATAATTGCCTGCAAGTTAAACTCTCAGCATCCACTTTCTAAGCAGCACCTCTCTCATAGGACACTGAGGTGATATGAGCCCAAAGGATTCAGCACAGTGGTGAGCACTTGCCAATACCTCGATTAATCACATCTTTTATACAAGGATGGACATGAACGACATGCCCGTTCTCCCCTCCCACCCTGTCTTACATGCAGTAGACAACTAAGTGTTATGCAGGAACCAGATTTGTGGTTACCATCTCCATCCCCTCCACAACGCAGTTCACAGTGACTGGACTGCCCGCTTCCCAACCTCCACTTGCTACAGTGTGGAGGTTGTAGCAACCCACACTTCTTTACCCACACTTCAAAACCCAACTTCTTTACAGGATCTTTTTAAGCTCTTTTAACTCTATGGCTTGCCCCTTCCTCGGAACTCCCTCAACGTTCCATCACACCTCTCCTTGCGTAGCTTCTTGTGTCCCTGCCGCAACTTCCCTAAATTCTAAATGCTAATGAGACTATTTCATTCACACTCATCTTCTAGTAAATCATTACAAAGTTGTGTTTGAACAGAAAATGAACACACAGACCAAAAAAACTAAAAGAGTTAGGCTATAATGTAAGAATAACGCAAAAGCGGGAGTATCAGGAGGGGAAGCACGCCTGATCCTTACCTGCAGGCAAGAATTTGGCGAGTTCGGTCTCTGCACCTTTCTGTTTCCGGGCCTTTCTGCCTGGCCCGCGCTTCTCCTTCTTCGTAGGGTCCAATTTGCGCCCCATGGTCCTGGGGAACACAAAACCGGGAGGCGGTAAACGTGCTGAAAGCGAAAGGCAGATCTCAGACGGTCAGGAAAGGGCACTGACTACATCAGAACCTCGACTCAGCAGCCCCCAGCCCCTCGAGGCCTAGCCAAACCTCCACTCCACGCTGAGCCCCGGGCCCTGGGTCCCACGCCCCAGGTGCCCCTCCACACGCCCCAATCCAAGTCAGCGTCTCGCTCTCTCTCACCCGACTTCGTTCAGACCCGCCCGAAACCTCGGCTCACCTGGAACAGGCAGGCGCGGAGTCCCACGTGCGGCTCGACCAGATCGGACGCCACACCACGGAAACGTCTCGCGCAGGCGCACTGCGCGCCGAGGTCCCGCCTCTTCCGGCCTTCGGGTCCGAGGAGGAGGCCGGAACGTTTGCTCGCCGAGCCGGCGCGAGGCCGGGCAGGATTCCGGGGCGGACCGCTCCGCTCTCCCCGCAGGCGGAGAGGGCGGTGCCCGCGAGGTGTCAGATTTTCCCGCCCTCCACTACCGTCGTGGGCCTTTGGCCGCGTAGAGGTCAGTTGGAAATACTGTTCCCGGAAGCCGCCCCTTCCCCTCGGACGCCGGCGCCAGAGCTGGGCCCTCCGCCTGACATCGCCCCGAGATCGGGGGCCCCCACGCCTGTGACGCGGAAACCCTCTTCCTTGACCGCAGGACCCGCGCTGCCCCTCAGGTAAGGGTCCTCTCTGCCCAGGTTCTTGCCTTGATTGGGATGAAGGCATCTCGTGTCCACATTTCACCCGCGCAAGTTTATAGAAAAACCGACTTCAGCCTTTCTGCAAGTAAACACCAACGTGGCGCTTGGCTGTTAAAATAGTTCCAGCCCCTGGTTCCACCTTCACAACACTGCGAGGAAGGTAGTTTCAATTTGCCTATTTCCACAGCTTTGGAGAAGCTTGCTTTTTGCAAGCTCGCGGAGCCGGGAGGCCACGGATCACGCTGTGAACTGCGGGTGGCGGTGGTGCGTGGTGGCTGTGCACAGGGACCGGCGTTCTGCCCAGAACTCGATTCTTCCATGGACTCGGATGATACAGGGAAACCCCTACTCTCCGATTACACATGCCCCAGGGCTCCCGTCACTCACCCACCCACCTGCACCTACACCCACACTGAACCAGAGCACTAAAATACAAGGAAACTTTTATTTTCAGTTTTCATCAAGAAATCTGCTTTTTTTTTTTTTAATGCTTTTGATTCTTTTCCTTTTTTTTTTTTTTTCCACTTTTATTTCATTCTAGCCGCTCAGGGGCTGGAGCCGCTGGGTTCCTGGTATTAAAAAGATGCCAACAGAGGTAGCTGTGTCTCGCCCAGGGGCCCGGCCCACTGTGAATACCCCCCAAAAAGGAGAAAAGAAAACACAAAATCAACAAAATAAAACCGGAAGGAGGAAGAAATTCAGATCATTTTCTTCAAGCCTGGCGGGAACCCACAATAGTTCGTGTGTAACAGACGGTGTTACAGTGGGGAGAAGCCAGGGCCCAGAAGGCCAGCCCGCCAGCTCCCTGCAGATGGCGCCGGCGCTACTGCTGCACGTCTCTCCAGCAGGAAGGGCACCACTGCCCCTCACTCCCTCCCCTTCACCAGTGCTGGGGTGCTGTTCCTCTACAACTTAGAAGATGGGGCAGAAGGAAGGAGAGGGTCTCTTGGGCCCCCAGGGGAGAATCTGGGCAAGGGAAAGTGAGGAAGGTCACTGCTCAGCGGTGGAGGTGGTATTTTCCATCTGGGTCTTCACTGCTGCTGGGCTACCTATAGGAAGAGAAGGCCAAGGGAGTCAGTTCCAAGACAACAGCAACCCACCAGATCCCAAGAGAACTCACTGGTAAGCCCACCCTGCTGCCCAGCCTGTAAAACTAAGGACAGACAGCAAAGTTTCCAATTCCGGAATGGCTCTGTTGCACAGCTGGCCAGAGGAAAAGGGTCCTATACCTGCTGTGGAGGTGGTTCAGGCGCCCGGTTTGCCAGGCGACTGAGAATATTACGCTCTGACATCTGTAGCCTCACAGCAACTGGGGGGATTCGGGCAATAGTGGCTGGGAGTCGAGTCACATCAGCTTTCATGTCACTCAGCAGTTCTTCTAGCTGTTTCAGAACTGCATGGGGAGAAAAAGAGGCGGTGAGCCATGGTGGTCAAGACCCAGGTCCGTCCTCCCATATAGGGGCCATCCCTTCCCCTAGTACTTCTCAGTGACCGAGTAACTGATGTGCTGGAATGCTGTCATTTGTCACTGAGTCACCTGACCTGGCTCCACCACATATTTCTTCTTCCTCATGTTCCAGTTCCAGCTGCCCAGGATTCTGTGATTTTAAAGTCATCTGTCCCTTGATCCCTACTGCCTATTCCACTTCTTGACTAGTTAATTCCTCGTTTCCTTTTCTTCCTTTATACCAGCCTTCTTTCTGTCCTTTCACCCTCCACCTCCCTCACATCGTCTTAACTTTAATCAGAAACTGCATGTTGAAAGGGGTTTACAATTTGACAGGATATGAAATAACCTGAAATTTACCTCTAAACTACCACAGATGAAACTACGTTTTTCTGCTGTTTCCACCTCCAAGAACTTGAATATATTCAAGAGTTAAGAGGCAAAGAACTACTCTCCTTGATTGCCTCTAAGATGTCAGCTGCCTGAGGAGGAATGTGAGGATCCCCAGCATACCCTAAGCTCCCAAACAAAAGGGCTGGAGAAAGGCTGGGGCTGGAGGCATAACCGTGTACTGGGGAGGGGTAGAGAAGGAAAGAGGCCAGGCTGGCAGGAGGCAGGGGAGCCACTGGCTACCTTTGTGCAGGACTGCGTTAGCTGGCTTGTTTCCTGCCATGGACTCCTTGGACAGGTGCTGATGACTCTCCGCCAGACACTCCACCTCAGCAAAGCGGGTGTTTAGGGCCATGGAAGGGTGAGAAGGGTCCTCTGACATGTTGAGGTAAGCTGCCCGACGCAGCTGCTCCTCAATCACCAGGGCTTGTTCTAAGAGCTGGACAAGAGACAAAGAGACGGCAATCAGATTGATGCTCATTCTGCTTGCTTCTGACGGGCCTCTCAGAACCTGTAAAGAACCTCACAGGTGGATGCTCCCTCCCCCTCATCTGGCAGTCCAACATTATACTACTGCCTTTTTTACCCCTCTTTGGAGGTCTGTTTTTAAGAGTTCTTCACCCTTTATTGATTCACTCTTATACAAAAAATGATATTCAATTTAGAACATAATGTATAAAGAATTCAAATCACAATTCCACCTCCAAAAGAGACTGTTAATGTTAGAGGTTTTTCATTACATACGTTTTTTACAAAATTAGGTTCTATATATGTATTTATATTGCTTTCACTCAAAAGTTACATAGTAAGTGAAGTTGCTCATTCATGTCCTACTCTTTGCAACCCCATGGACTGTAGCATACCAGGGTCCTCCGTCCATGGGATTTTTCAGGCAAGGGTACTGGAGTGGGTTGCCATTTCCTTCTCCAGAGGATCTCCCCAACCCAGGGATCGAACCTGGGTCTCCCACATTGCAGGCAGACGCTTACCGTCTGAGCCACCATGGAAGACAAGTCTTACATAATAAGACTCTTTATAAATAAAATATCACTAAACAGTTGCATGGCAGTCATCCTTTGGATGTAACTACCCTATCACTTAAGTTGTTTTACTCTTTCAAAAATTATTCCTGTTGTTTCTTCTCTTTCACCTCCATCTCTCACTCCCATTCCTTTCCTTCCTCAAATGAGCAACCTTTTAATATACTTAGTTTTTGTGGGTTTTCTTGAAGATAGTATTGTTTCATGTGTGTTTGCTAATGTACAAAATGTTCTGTACGTTATAAAATTCTTTTTCCTCCTTTCCTCACTATGTATCTTTTTAAGAGGTCCATTTATGTTACCGAAATATATTTTGTTGCTTCTACCTGCTGCTGAATGCTGTGATGTGAATCCACATTTTACCTACCCACACACCCAGTGTCGAATATCTTTGGTTGCCTCCAGACCCCACCACAAACACTTGATAGGTCGCCTAATGGAGCTGTGTAAAAGGTCCTTTGAAACACATTCCAAGGGACAGAATGTTGATACTTTAGTTACGAGGCTTATTTTACTCAATGATCCTCTGGTTCTTCTTAAAAAGAATGAATCCATTAGAGATCAGGAAAAAGGAGAGTATGAGAATAATGGACTGTTGTTTCTTCCACAAGACCTGCCTACATCAGGGTCTACTAATTTATGCTCAAACAGACCAGACACCTACCTTCCATACCCTGTTCTCACCAGCTCCCCTCCCTGTTGCCCCAAACTATAAGCTTTCTCCAGAATCAGCATTCTCCCAAGAGCTTTCTCACCTCCTAGCATCAGCCAGCCCCTCTATGCAAATGGGATGGTGCTTCTCAAACCTTTATCTCAGGCACCGATTATTCTGTTCCCACTTGTGCAAGGCTGATCATTTTAATTCAAACACTTGGTGGTGGTGCTGGGGTATTTACTTCTCAGAAACACCAAAGGACTTGTCTAGAATGGAACTCTTTTCTACAAATTGCTCGCTCTCCTCACTTCTCTGATCTACCAATGATAATTTAACTTTCTCAGCAACTCAGACTCAAAACCTCAGTTAAGAGTCTCACTCCTTTGTACCTCAAATCCAGTCAAGTAACTCAGGGATCAGCAAACTATGGCCTGTGGGCTGAATCTGGGCCACTACCCATTTGTGGATGACCTAAGAATGAGTTTTTGGCTTTTAAATGGTTGGGGAAAAAAATCAAATAGTTTATAACACTTCATATAAGTTATATGAAGTTCATATTTTAGCATCAATAAATAAAAGTTTTACTGGAACACATTCATACTTACTGGTTTATCACACATGGCTGCTTGCACATCACTACAGAGTCTGGCTTACAAAGGAGCCTAAAATACTCTGGCCCCTTAACAGAAAAAACCTGCTAACCCCACAGTAAAGCAATAAATCCTAAAAATTCGTCAAGTGTTTCCTTTCCTTTATCTCATCCTTTTCCACAGCCAGTATAAGAGTTGAGCCCTTACTACCTCATGAGTATAGAGTAGTTCTGTAATCTCATGAAATGTTCTATTTCAGTTTCCCTTGGTCGTATCAAAACCCTTCACAAACCCTCAATAGCTACCCATGAACTGTAGGGTGAGGTCAGGCCTCCAGCCTTACCTCTCTCCAACCTACCTCCTACCACCACCAACACGAGTGTCTTCTACATCCCACCTGGACTATTTGCCATTTCCAAACCCCCTACCTAAAGCTCTACAGCCTGTATACCCAACCTAACCCTCTCGGTCATAAGTCCTCCTGTTTCTGTCTATCCAACAATCTCTATTACTTCATTCCAGGGGATTTCTCTGGTGGTCCAGTGGTTGTAACTCTGCTTCCCAAGGCAAGGGGTGCAGGTTATATCCCTGGTTATGGAACTAAGATCCCACATGCCTCCTGGCCAAAGGACCAAAACATAAGCAATATCTTAACAAATTCAATAAGACTTTAAAAATGGTCATTTAAAAAAAAGAAAAAAATCTATAAAAAATTGAAGGCAAAAGCCCTCCATTCTAATGCCATCTTCTCCCTGAAGCATGTGTGAGCACTCCCCACCTTCCCCCTGGAGAACTTCTTTATGGATTTAGCAGTCTCCCTCATAACACTTAGACTGACACGCACTTGACCACACATTTGCCGCTACTTTAAACTGAAAGCTTGAGAAGAGGCACCAGGCCTGCCCCTGTACCACCTGTTACTTGGCACATAATGTTGGAAGGCTCACTGGTATGCATTCCTCATTCCCCAATATAATACTTAGCTTGAGATTCACGTGCCTTGTCTCCATTTCGATGTCTGCACAAGGTGCCCTCAATACGATTTGCTGCATTCCTGACAAAGACATCCCTTCAGTCCTGGGCATATTAGCCCCAGCATTTCTAAAAATGGAGCTCTACATCTCTGCATCTCCCCACCCCTCATCCATACAGACGCAGGAAAAAGTATGTCCTTACAGCGAATTCAATCACACCTGTGTCTTTCCTGAACACTCCAACCTGCAGAGGTCCCCCAGCATACCCACGGTGCTGGTCTCTGTCATCTGGCAGGCAGTCATCCTCAGCCCTTAAGTAACTGCTTACTTTTCACGTCTGTCTATCTTGATCTCGTAAGATACTTGGGAGCAAAGCCATTCACAGGATACACAGTTAAGTACCCAGGAAAACATAATATACAGTATGGCTGGAGGACCAGATTTCCTCTGCAGTCCCTTCTGAACTCTAAAGGCCGTCCCATCAAGCCTGGATTCCTCCCATTCCTGCTCACCTTGAACCTTCGGGCTAGAAATTTATTCTTGATCTCTAAGAAATTGCCACGGTTCATTTCCCCCTTGAAAGGTTCGTTGAGGATGGCATAGCGTGGGTCATTCTGGATGTCCTGCCAACGGGCATAGCCATGGCTGTTGGAAAATTAATCGCTCAGGAAAAACAAAACAAGGGAAAATAAGAATGTCCAACTCTGAGACCGTCAGAAACCCCACCAGAACCTTGGCTCAGACTCAGGCAAAGGATACTTTATGATGCCAGCCAATAGCCAGTAGTCATGGCGTCGGTGCCAGATCTCATACGTCTTCTTGGTGACAGTGGCTGCCCGCTCCTCATTCTGCCACAGGGAGTGCAGCTCTGAAGAGAGATATGGGGAATGGGGGAGAAACACAAAGGCAGACACCACTGAGGATTTAGCTACTTACTCCTGACCCCAGATACCAACCTGCTGTGCCTTTGGCTTTCTAACAGGGACCCCAAAGGAGTGTGCTGTTGGCCTGGCATTCCCTCTAGGAGAGCTAAAGTCTCCGTACCTTGGTTTCTGACAAGAACCCTAATTTCACCTGAATCTTTCCAGTGGGCCCCTTTTTCATACCAGTAAAACCACCATCTGCGATGTTGAACATGAAACGCTGTTTAATATTTTTCTTCTGCTTCTCATCATTCAGGTCCTTGGGGGTCTCTCCATTCTGAAGCATCACCTCTTTTTTCTCTTCTTCTTCTTTCTTCTCTTCTACAGAACAGGCAGAAGAGAAATGTCAGCTCTAGACAAAAGAAAGCACCATGGCCCTTACCTGTACATACAGCACCGTGTGCTACAAAACCACCCATCTACCTCCACCCTTCCTCCACATAAGTGTTTCATTCTTTTTAATACATATAAAAATATTTATTTGGCTGTGCTGTGTCTTACTTGCAGCATGTGAGCTCTAGTTCTCTGACCAGGGATCAAACCTTGGCCCCCTGCGTTGGGAGAGCAGACTCTTAACCACTGGACCACCTGGGAAATACCCGCATGTAACTGTTTCTTAAACCCACAAAAAGGGGCCACCGGCCCACTGACCGTCACAGGAGGAGAGAGGGGGAGTCTTTTGGCTTGGGATAAAATCATGCTAGTATGGGTGGGGAGCCTGTGGGTGGAGGGTGTCTGAGACAAAGTCCTCCCTTTCAGCCGTAGTCCTTTTACAGCACAGTCGGCCTCTCCAAACACCCACCTCTGTCCTCCACCACAATGGGAGTCAGGTCGACTGCTGGCTTCTCCTCCACCTTCTCTACGTCAGCATTACCTGGGGGGAATAGAGGACGTTGAGAACATACCTAAACAAGAGCGCTCCCCACCTGTTAGACCTAAAATAGTCCTAAACCTAAATCTTAATGATTAAAATCATGAAAGATGTCCTGAGGGAGGAAGAAGCCCACAGGTAAACTCAGGGGTGAGAGAGTCTTCCGTGTGTCAGTTCCTCTGGACTGCCTCCTGCTGGGCTGCAAGTCCAAGTCCTTTGGTTCGCAGGGTCTGCAGGGCATGCATCAGATGGACATACCTTTGGGATCTGTCTCCATCGCTTCCTCCGTTCTCTCCTTGACCTCTGCCTTTTCCACTTTCTCCTCTCCCTCAGGAGGCTCCACTGGGACCTTCTCCTCCTCTGAGGCAGGGGCAGGGAGCTGTGTACACTTCAAAGGAAACAGAGGTTCCTTTGTCAAAGGAAGGTTCCTCTGTCAAAGGAAGACAGGTGGAAGCAGACAGGACAGCCCCCCAGAGGAACAGGCCAATCCCACTGCCCCCAGTGTGGCGTCTGTTACCCTCTCACCTCAACGGCAGCCTCAGGGGGTGCGGACTTCACCTCCTTCTCTGCCTCTGCACTCTCTTCTTCTTTGACATTATTTTCCTCTACTTTTATCCCATCCTCTGCAGACCAACAATAGACATTAATTAAGAAGGTCCCAGATCACAAAGAAGGTCATGCCTTCTCAGTCTGTCTCATCTTAAAACTGTCCTCTCGTGCCTTTAAGAGCCAGCCCTATTCTCAGGACGGCCCTCCTAAACTGAGAGGGAGCTTGCTGTGCGTCCTGCTGGAGTCCCCTGAGAACTGAGCACAGGGGAGCAGAAAGACCAAGGCCAGGACAAGCAGAAGAGGACAGGAGACTACAGTCCAGGAGTACTCACCCACAGGCGGGGCAGGAGCTGGAGTATTGGGCTGTGTGTCCCCAGGAGTAGAGGGGGTAGGCGTCTTCGGGGACGGTGACCCTGGCTGCGACATCTTCTTATTTTCCTCTACTTCTGCAAGTTCAGGCATGCTCCAGCGCCCGTTAACATGTTCAAACTCCTGAACCTGCAGCAGTGGGACAAAAGGTTGAAGACCCGAGTCCAACTAGGCTCCTTCCCTGCTGGCCCTCCAGCTCCCACTCTAGTGGGAGCCCTGGATCACGGAGGGAGGCTCAGGGCTCACCTTCTTGCGAATCAAGGACATAACACCAATCCGAGTAAGGACATGCTGGCGAGACAGGCCTTCTCGGGGGACGCCATCAGCAAAGGTCTCAGCCCCATCTGCCCCAGGCTCACATAAATGCCGCATAAAAAGCGAGACATAAGCCCTGTGGTAAAGAAATAGAGAAACAGGTTGAAGAGCAGCCAGCTCCTAGACCAGACTCCTTCCCACCTGCAGGGTTGGTCAGGCCTCATCCCAGAGGTGTTTGTGGCTCCACCTGAGGTAAAGCCCGTCATGGCGCTAAGAGCTGGTCTCCAGACCCCGCCCTGTGCCCCAGGTCCTCTTCAGGGAAACCAGGGAACAGAGAGCCCTATTCCTAGCAGCTGCACTCCAGCTTCAGCAGGAGACACAGACTGCCTCTCGGCACAGCGGGCTCCCATGTGTGGAAAAACCCGGACTCAGAGGCCTTGCTCTACAGCGCTCACCCAAGCACTTGACTTACTTGAACTCCTTCTCCGATTTGCCTCGCAGATCCCTCACGAGCCACTGGGTAGTGAAAGCATCCTGAGGGGGCATCCCATAGCGCATAATTGCATTAAGAAAAGCTTTTCGCTGACGAGCATTAAAACCAAGAACCTGGGGGCAGAAAGAGCCAGGTGAGAGGGAGGCGACCCAACTCCCCCAAGACCCGACAGCCACTCGCACCCACCCTGCCCTAGGACCGAGCGGTACTCACTTCAATATTCCCACCAACACGGGCCAACAGAGGAGGCAATGGCTTATCTTTATCATTCCGCAGGCCCTTGCGACTAGGCCTGCGGGGAGCTGCAAGAAGAAAAGGATGCGTGAGCGACGCTGATGGAGATGTCAGACAAAGCAACAGGTAAAAAACCAACAGAAAGGCATGGGCCTCACCTTCTGAACGTTCGTCAAAGTCTTCATCACCTTCCTCTGAGGCCACCGAATAATCGGACTGGTTGTCGGACTGGTCGTCCTGCCAATCTGGAGGGAGAGAGGGCAGATGAGCGGGGCCCACTGCTCTAGTGGAACGGCCCGTGGGTGGGGGGCGGGGCCGGCCACACACACCTCGGTCCTCCTGCGAGCCATCATTGTAGTTGACCTGTTTACGAATTCTTTTTCCTTTGCCCAGGTTCCGGGCCAGATCTTCTTGCTGCTGCTCATAATGGTGCCGCAGCAATTTCTCCCAGTAGTCAGGATCCACACTTTCTTCCTGTTTTATGATCTCCCGTTCCACCTCCTCTTCCTCCTGGGGCAGAGGGAGGGCCAGGACTCAGGGCTGCTGCACCCCCAGCTACCCCTGGTCCTCACAGTTCCCACTGTTAGCAGCTGTTCACGACTTGACTCTGAAATACTTGGTATGCCTGTTTGAACCTAAGAACTTGAAAGAAATTTAATTGACAGGACAAGCTGTTATCACAAGACAGAAGGATGAAGAGACAGTATGCATTCTTTTAACCCCTTTTACTGACACACAAACGGGCAGAATGGAGAAGCTTCTGAAATACTGCAGAAGACTCTCCCAAGCAACAAAGTAGAAGGGCCATAAGCCCTTTTTGTTCTTCATAAACTTCATAGAAGTTTACCAACTGTGAAAAAAAAATTACATATCCTCTTATATCCCCATAATGTTTATGCTCATCTGAAAGTCTTTACATTTTTTTTTTTCAGATAGTTTAGGACCACCAGTTCCAAATCCTTTACATTAGAATTAAGCTCTTAACAGCACTGATACAAGAAACAACCTAAATATCCACCATTAGGGAACCTGAATCAATTATGGGGGGTGAAATGGATGAAGAGAATCAAAAGGTATAAACTTAAGTCATGGTGATTTTATATATAGCATGGAAACTCTAGTTAATACCATAATGCATATGTGAAAGTTGCTATTATAACAGAAGTACAGTTCTTAAAATTCTCATAAGAAAAAAAATTCATACTATATATACAACAGAACTAAACTTACTGGGGTGACATCTTGCAATATATACAGATCATTATGATTTGATACAATATGTCAAATCACATCATACACCTTTAATGTATGTATATATGTATGTTTTATATTACATCTCAATTTTTAAAGTAAATTATGGTACTTTCAAACGGCGACATATTATGCAGCAAAAAACGGGAATGAGGGAGAAGTTCTTTCTGTACTGATTTGAATGAAATAAATCTTCCAAGATGAGGTAGACAAAAGTGAGGTACAGAACATCATGGAGAAGAAGCCACTTTCCTTACAGAGCAACATGGATGCCACTAGAGATGATCATAGAAACAAACACCATATCACTTATACCTGGAATCTGAAAGTATGACATAAACCTATCTATGGAACAGAATCATGGACCTAGAGAACAGACGGGTAATTGCCAAGGGGAAGGAACTGGAGTGGGAGGTTGGGATTGGCAGATGTAAGCTTTCATATGTAGAACGGATAAACAACAAGGTCCTACTGCATACAAGGAACTGTATATAATACCCTATGATAACATAATGGACAAGAATATACATATAAAAGTGTGTGTACATACATATATAAAGTATAACTGAATCACTTTGTTGCCCAGCAGAAATATACACAGCATTGTAAATCAACTATTCTTCCCATTTGTGTGTGTTTGTGTGGTGTGATTTAACACAACACAAGTTTATTTCTTGTTCCTACAATATCCATTACAGATCTGGGGGACTCTCCAGAACAGATACCTCTCTCCAGTGTGGGGGCCTCACTGTTCCAGACTGCTCTGATCTCATGCTCCTCTCTCTGGATGTGCTCACACGACAGAGGAGGAAAACAGCACTAGAGAGTCCTACACCAACAAATAAATGCTTCAGCCACGGAGTGAGGCTTCTGCAACAACCCACTGTTCAAAACGATCTCAGGACCCTGTCTAACCACAAGGAGCAGAAAAGAATAACCACTCCCTTCTTTTTTTGGCTGTGCCATGTGGCTTACAGGATCCCAGTTCCCTGATCAAAGACTGAACCTGGGCCCTCAGTAGTGAAAGCGTGGAATCCTAACCACTGGATCACCAGGAAACTCCCTTCCTACTGTTCACTAGGATCCAAGCCCCATGTCTCCTTGTCCACTGCTATACCTCACTTAGAAGAGGACCTGGGGACTTCCCTGAAGAACAATACTTAACTTTAGAAAAAACTACTTTCCTTAAAAAGAAAAGGGAAAAAGGTGTTTCTGTGTATATACACGTCTATATATATGCATACACATATATATGGAAATATGTGATTTATATGCACATAAAATAGTCTGTAAGATAAACATCACTTATTCCTAGCGAGGATGCTAGGTAGCCAAAGGACTGGGGTGGGGAAGAGATACTTCTACAGCTTCTGAATTTTGAATCAGGAGACTTACAGCTGACCCCTGAACAGCACAGGTTGAGCTACATGAGTCCACTTACACACAGATATTTCTCAACAGTAACTACCATAGTACCACACAGTCCCCAACTGAATCTGCAGAGGTAGGAACTACACATATGGAGAGCTGTCGAATTCAAAAAATAAAACTTTATGCAGCCACCTAGAGGGCCAGCATCAGGAAAGGTTAACAGTGGGAGGGAGAGTATCAGCTCTCCTTTATAGCTACTCAGCACCTTCTGCCCTGGGTCCCTCCCACATGTGGGCCACCCTGACAGGAGGACAGTTTTGACCGAAGACTACTAGGCTGCAGACCAGTCAGACTTTTCAGCAACAAGTAAACTACACTGAAGTTAACATATATATCAGAAAAATAACAAGAGGAACGATTCAGAGTTGGGAGGAGAACAGATGGCAAAGACCATCAGAAACTGATGTCAATTCAAAGAACCTTGACGTGGGTGGCTCAAAGGGGACCAAAAGAGAAAGAATTTTTTAAAATTCCATACCCTATTATTATATTGGGGGTAAAAATATTATAGAGTCCACACATTCATAACTGAGTATTCTTTGTTTTCTATTTTAAAAGACCCAGAACACAGAAGGGAAAAGGGAAGAACAATTGTTTCAAAAAGTACAGGAACACAGGCTAAGTACATATCACATGTCCTACCTTTTCTATGGAGGGACTTGGGCTAGCAATCCAAATTCTACTTATAGAGCTAATAAAATACATAAGAGAAGATAAAGTGAGAGTCTGATAAAGCAGTTAATGTAAATGTTTTGAGTGTGAAATGTGGCCAGTTACATCCAGAAAGTGAATGTGATTTGCTCATACTTACAGAATTTTTCAAAGAGGTGAAAAAATCATCACTGCACTAATTTGCCTCCAGATGTTTTCCTCTTGTCTCAAATACCATCGCGGTCTCAACTCCAGCTTCTGGACCAATCACCAAGCACCGCACTGGACTCATACTCACCCCCATTTCTTCTTCTCGCACCACATACTGGGCCACTTTGAATGAGCTCAAATATTCATTCATGCCCTGTAGCTCTGTGTCTTCCGTCTCGTCCTGGTTCCGGTCCAGCAGTCGTTCAATGGCTTTGTCGTCATAGTGGATGACACTGCTGTCTTCCCCCTCTCTGTTGTCTCCGCCTGTCAAGACCCAGGGGTCCACACCCCCAGTTAGCATCAGCAGCTGCAGTAGAGAAAGCTAGCCCCACAGACCCGAGGTCCGAGGCTCAAGACCCCGGGACCAGAGACGCTCTTTACAGCAGCCACGCCCACACCGGCGCGCGCTCTTGACCAGCTCACCTCCATCTGTGGCCTCGTCTTTGAACAGCTCCTCGGTGCCGAATTTGAGGATATCATCGAGCTCCTGCTTGGACATTGATCCAGTCTTGGAGCCCAGCCCAGGCCGAACAACTAGATGCGTCAGCATCATCTTTTTCTTGGCCACCTGCGTGATGCGCTCTTCCACAGACGCACGGGTCACAAACCGATAAATCATCACCTTCTTATTTTGCCCAATACGGTGAGCTCTGCTAAAGGCCTGGAGTGGGGTACAAAATGAAGGCAAAACCTGAAGCAACCGTGTTTTTTTGCTTTGACTTTCACACAGTAAGCCAAACCCAGCATGAGGCTGGAGCTGCAGCTTGCCTCACACAACTTCCTTTTGCACCCCTGCTCCCAGACACCACCCTCTACCATGTTACCCAAAATAGGGCCAGAGCTAACCCAAACTCTCCAGCTTATAATAAGGTAAAAGGCATTTAAAAAGAAGCTATTGTTTTTCCCTGAAACAACCAACTCCAGATGGTGGAGCCCTCGCAGAGAACACTGTGCATTCCCAGTAAGTTACTGTGTGCTAAGGTTGCTGCCTCTGCTCACCTGGATGTCATTATGGGGGTTCCAATCAGAGTCGTAGATAATAACTGTGTCAGCAGTGGCCAGATTGATTCCAAGGCCCCCAGCTCGAGTAGAAAGCAGGAAGCAAAACTGCTGAGCACCCGGTGCTAAGAGAGGAAACCACAATTCCAATGAACAAATGTGTAAGGGGTATGAGAATATAAAACCTCATTAGCAGATGCGAAATGCTACATATAGGATGGCTAAACAGGTCCTACTGTGTATAACACAAGGAACTGCACTCAGTATCCTGTAATACACCATAGTGGAAAAGAATATGAAAAAAAAGATATATTTTTAAAAAAGAATTCTACATACGACTGAATCACTCTGCTGTACAGCAGAAATTAACCCAACGCTGTAAACCAACTATACTTGAATAAAAAAAAAAAAAACACCTCTTTAGGCAAACACCAAGGTATCAATGGTACTCATTGTAAGCAAAGAGCACCAACAGATACTGAGATGAGTGTGAAAGTTTAAGAAGAAACAGGATGTCATCATGGTCTCAAGTGGCCCCTAAAGGAATTTATCAATCGCAATGAAGAAAACCTTACAGGGGAGAAATTCAGCAGACACCACCTGAACCAAGTAATCAAGGTCAACACCAGCAGTGGAACATTGTCAAGGTCACATCATCCCTGGGAATGATGCACTGAAAAGGATACAGCATCACTTTTGCAGACTCCTGCCCGAAATGTCTAACGTCAATCGAATCATGAGAAAACATCAAATAGACTGATATTAGAAAAGCTAAACATTCTATAAAGGAGCTGACCAGTCACCACCCAAGATATCAATATTATGAAAAAAAGAGAAAGAATAAGAACTGGAAGAGACAACAACTATGAGTGATGTGGGAGCCGTGGGTGGATCCTGCACGTGGTCAGTGGTGACGTTCAAGTCTATGACCTGGTTAGTAGTATACTAAACGCCAATGCTAATTCCCTGGGTTTGATCGTTGTACTGTGGTCATGTAAGTTATCAAGAAAAGCCAGGTGAAGGGTATATATGAACTCGCTGTTATTTTTTTGAGCTTCTGTGTTCAAAACTATCTCAAGTTATAAAGTTAAAAAAAATAAAAAAGAAGAGGAGATGGTAGTGGCTACTGAGGCAAGCCTCCCACTAGCTTGCTATCTGGGCTTGGTAAATCCGGACAAACCCAGGTCCCTCCCAGGCCTCAGCATGCAATGAGGATAATTCAATGAAGTGCTCTTCTTTTCAGCAGAGAGAACAAAGACTCCAGAGGGAATAAACAATCTCCCAGGAATAATCTGATACATTCTTCCAATAAAGAAATTCAAAAGCACTCTTCCATGTCTACAAAAGACCCTAAACCACTACCCAGAAAAATAAATGCGAGAGAACAAGTGATGGGTCGAGAGCCCTGAGTAAGTGAGGATGCCAGGACCAAAGCCACTTCTCCCCTCTTACCATTGAAGCGGTCAATGGCCTCCTGCCTCATGTTCCCAGTGATTCCCCCATCAATACGTTCATATTTATAACCTTCGTGTTCCAGGAAGTCCTCTAGCAGGTCCAGCATCTTGGTCATCTGAAAAGGAGCAGAGTTGAATTACGGGATTATTTAGACGACAGTCCTCCCATACGTCTGAGCTGTTCACTGCTACCCGGAAGTTACCTGGGAGAAGATAAGGACACGGTGCCCACCCTCCTTGAGGTTCTTGAGCATCTTCTGAAGCAGCAATAATTTCCCGGATGCTCTGATGAGGGCACTACCATCATACATGCCGTTAGGCATCTTAGGGGCTTCCTGAAGAGAGGAGCAAAAAAGAAATAAATAAGGAAAGAAACCCCTCACGGAGCGGTCCCCACCCAGGGATGGTCAAGAGGCGGCACAGCGTACCATGGCGGCCACAGGGAAAAGATATGGGTGGTTGCAGCACTTCTTAAGATCCATCACCACGTTTAGCAGAGAGACCTGGTTGCCGCCCCCTCGAGCATTGAGTGCTTCAAAATTCCGAGTGAGGATGTACTTGTAGTATTTCCTGTGTGGACAAGAGTGTAAGAAATGTCACCCTCAAGAGTCGTTACCTGGCTCACCACGTGGTCCCAGGGTCTGGGGCATCCCTTTCAACACCTCTCACTTTGGGACTAAGGAAACCTAAGAAACGCCATTGCCATTCTTTTAAACAAGGGAAGGAAGCGCTGAGCACTCTGGACCCAGCACCCCGGCCACAGGCTCCTTTGGGCCTCGCTGGCTTGGTCACCACCTGTCTCACATAATGGGGAGGACTGGGAAACGCCATGCAGATGGGCCAGTGTGTCTAACTGTGTCTGCCAAATGGAGCCAGCGCCCCGCTCCTCCACACTCACTTCTGCATGGGGCTTAGTTCCACACGCACGATCAACTCTGTCTTGGACGGCATATTCTTGAACACATCAGCCTTGAGCCGCCGCAACATGTGAGGGCCCAGCATGTCGTGCAGCTTTTTAATCTGGTCCTCCTTGGCAATGTCCGCAAACTCCTCCAGGAAGCCTTCCAAATTGCTTCAGAAGGAAAAGGAAAGAAGCTGTTGGAGAGGGGAAGGGAAGGGACATGACGCAGGAGATGGAAGGAGCAGGAAGGATGAGGAGCTGACTGTGGACAAGCACACACTTACTGGAACCGCTCAGGGGTGAGGAAGTTGAGCAGGTGGAACAACTCTTCTAGATTGTTCTGCAGCGGAGTCCCTGTCAGCAACAGCTTGTGCTGGAGTGAGTAGCCATTCAGAACCCGGAAAAACTGGTGAAGCAGATGGAGAAAAGTAGAGTGCAATGAAGACACGGCTCCAGTACTTCTTTGTAAACTCCCATTTTACCGCCCAGTGGTAGAAACCCCCACTTCTACCTCCATCTCTCTTAAAAAAAAAATGTTACTATTCTGTATCTTCTTTCCACAGTTACCTTTTTTTTTCTTTCAGCCACACTTCGCAATCTTAATTCCCCAACTAGCCAATGAACCCGTGCCCCACCCCCACCCCAGAGCAGACGTGCAGAGTCCTAACCACTGGACCACCACCAATGTCCTCCATCTCTCTTCTAGGCCCCGCCTCCAAGGCTTATCTATCAAGAGTGAGTAAGGAAGGCAGAGATCGTTTTTCCCTTTCCTGTGCTGCTAGGTCTCCCCTTCCTGAGTAGGTGGTACCAGAACCCTAAAACTGGAGGTCACAGCTCCCCCCACCCCTCACCTTAGACTGATTGTTCTTGAGCCGATGGGCTTCATCCACAATGAGGCAGGCCCAGTCAATAGAGCCCAAGATGGCCATGTCAATGGTGATCAACTCATAGGATGTCAGCAGCACGTGAAACTTCACAGATGCCTCTTTCTGCTCAAGAAGGTGACTTGGTCACTCGTGTCCAGGCCAAGTCAAGGGACTGGCCGGGGGGGGAGGGGGAGTGGGGGAATTCCCTCCTCTCATCTCACCCCAGAGACCAGACTCAAGGACACCACAGCAACAACTCTCTCCTACCCCTGCCTCCCTGAGGTACCTTCATGCGGGAAGCCTTCTTGCCGCCACGAATGGCATTGTCCTCAAAGGAGAACTCATTCTCTCGGATGATAGCACGGCTGTCTTTGTCACCCACGTAGGTCACCACATACATATCTGGCGCCCACATTTCAAACTCCCGCTCCCAGTTGATGATGGTAGAAAGAGGGGCACTCACTAGGAAGGGGCCTTTGGAGTGACCCTGTGAGGAAGAAGGGCAGAGGGAGAGTGAGGACTCAGGACCCCACACACAACCCCAGCATCCACGGCCCAGTACCCGGCCCCTCCAGCGGGCAGAGGACTGGCCTGGGCGCTGCCACTACCTCTCCTCCCTCCCCAGGATACAAACGTGCCCAGTCACTGTCAGTCAACACTGTCCTCCAGGTCAGAGACTAGCTTTTTCTTCCTTTCTGTCTCCTCGGAGTGTAAGAGAAGACCCTGAACACAGAACATCCCCCCACACTCAAAGTCAGTAGCTCTCGCACCTCCTTGTAGAGGGAGTACAGGAAGACTGCAGTCTGCACCGTCTTCCCAAGGCCCATCTCATCAGCCAAGATGGTGTCGGTGCCCTGAGCCCAGGAGAAGCGCAGCCAGTTCAGGCCCTCCATCTGATAGGGGTGCAGGGTTCCACCCGTAGCATCCAGGTACTCTGGCTGGCGCTCGTACTTCACCGTCGGCTGGAGGAAAAGAGGAAATCATGAGCTGGTAAGGAATTTCCTTCCTTCCCTAAGACAGCAGCTGCTCCTCCTCACATATGCTCACTAAAGCCTACTCAAGGAAGTCACAAAAGACTGGTGGGGGAAAAGGTGCTTAACGGTTACTGTAAGTTTGTGTTTTATACAAGGTCCTGTAGGAAGCAAGGCAAGATGGAGGTCTTGGTCCCAAAGACATCAGAAGACAGACACGTCACAGTCTCCCTGGCAACCCAATAATTCTACCAGTTAGGATCTAACAGGTGAATAGTTCTATGCTCTCCAGAAATTTACTTTTACTCATAGACTACACAAAACCCTAATGAACTAAGCCATGAACTAAGGGTCAAAAGACCCAGGTTCCAAAACAAGTTTCATAAAAGCTTGGTTGTGTGACTCCTCCATACTTAACACTCCCTCAGTAATACACTAATGCCTATGTTTTTGCTTTTTTTTTTTCCCAGGGTTTTTTTATTATTTATTTATTTATTTTTTATTAGTTTTGCCATACAATGCCATGATATCACCATGGGTTTACATATGCTCCCCCTCCAGAATGTTTTTGCTTTTCTGATGAGAGAAAATAAAATAAAGTTTTCCTAGTATCTTCTCCTGGCTTCCAGAGACGTGGAGAGGCCGGGAAGCCGCCTAGTGAAGCACTTCAGCTACGCTGACTTGAATGCCTCAGGTGCCGCTGTCAGAGGAGCACACAGACGCGTCGCCCTGCCCGCCCTTCCTGCCAACTCACATCAACCGTTGGGGTTTCAGGGGGCCTCTCCAACTTCCTCAGCTTCACCTTCTTGAGCTTCTTGCCTGGTCGTCCCTCCTCACCCCTCATCAACTCCCTGAAGAGGACAGAGACGTCACAGCGCTGCCAGGGGTCCTTCTCAACAAGCAGCAGCTCTGATCACTGAGGTCGCTCACCTGTGATTCCAGTAGCTCTGCTTGAACAGGTCATAGTCCTGAATCTCCACATCCTCGCTCTCCCATGATGCCTGGTCATAGGGTAGGTCCCGCCACTTGATCAAGTAGTGGACATGGCCCTTCTTGTCCACGCTGCAAGGTCAAGAGGAGAAAGTGCTGAGCCAGAAGTCCCCCTTCCTCAGCTCCCCAGTCAGTCTTGCTCTCAAAAACCGCCAACAATAGATGTTCCAAACCAGACCTCTGAGGAGGCCAGACGCCATATGGATTCAGAACCAATACATCTGATCTACCAGTCTTTGCATCAAAAATGATCTCTAATCTACAGTCTATGGCTCAAAGGCCAGGATTCAGTCAGTTAATAAATAGCACACTGAGTGTCTCGTCCGACTGTAAGTTACTGGTGAGGTCCATTTTCTGAATCCCCCGAGGATATGCAGCCCACCTCCAGGATGCCTGGCCGGCTCCACTGATACCTGTGGTTGAGAATTCGGTGGATCATCATCCACTCGGGCTTTATCCCATAGCGATAGAAGCGCTCCTCCATCTCAGCGAATTTAGGGTCCTTGTTCTTCCGCTTCCGGCTCTTCTCCTCGTCACCACCGAAATCCCCAGAGGGTGGTTCATCCATGTCATTCTTCCGCTGATAGTTCCGGAACATCACTTGACAGTGCAGCTCCAACTGCAAGCGGGAAGAGAAAGACATCACTGGGAGTGACGTCCGCCCTTCTCTCCACAGGCTGCACGCTCGCTGCCGCCCCCATCCAGTCTCTCCCAGGCTCACCTGCAGCTCAGACACCCAGGAGCAGTGCCAGTACGACATTCCTTGCCACTTAACGAAGAACTGCCGCTCTGGCCGCCCCTCCAAGGGCTTGGGGGACGGAGTGTTGGGATCAGCATCTGGTGGCCGAGGCACTGGCGTGGGAGATGGTGGCTGACCCCACTTCCAGATTAGGATCTTCTGAACTTTGCCCTTAAGAGCTGGACACTAACAGAGAAAAAGAGATGAGTCAACACCAAAGCACTACCATAGGGAGGAGATGTATACCTGAGAGCAGCTTCAACCTCATAGTAAAATCTCATTTCAATTACAGTCTAATCCCAAAACCCTTTGAGAGAGAGAATAGAATCCCCTCTATTTCTGGACTTAGTCCAGGACTGGTGTGACATTATCACTCCTATCTGCCTAACAGTGCTAGCAGCTAGGCCAACAATAACCTAGAGCAAGTAGGCACAGAGAAGTCACAGGCCTGGAGCCCAGGTTTCCTTGCTTAATCTATTAGATTGGTGCAAACATAATCAGTTTTAGACTGTGAAATTTAACATTTAAATTTAATCAATATAACCAGGCTCAAACACATTTTTATCAATCAAAATACGGACTGATACAATAAACACATTTTTGCCAATGAGAAATAAGTGTATCCCTGTAGCGTCAAAATCCAGGCTTCAGGATTCAATGAACTCCTGGAAAGCATTTTCCGCATCATGCTGGTTGTAGAAGCGTTTTCCCTGCAAAAAGTTATCAAGCTGCTTGAAGAAACAGTAGTCAGGAAAAATAGAGGTAGAGGTCAGGTGAATATGGCAGATGAGGCAAAATTTTGTAGCCCAATTTGCTCAACTTTTTGACTGAACATCGTGTGAACACCGCATGATGTTCAACATTGACTGAACATCAACTTTTTGATTGAAGCGTTGATTGTGTCATGTATGGTTGGGTGCTGTCATGAAGAAGAATCGGACCCTTTCATTGCTGTAGCTCTGGTAGCTTAGACAGTAAAGAATCTGCCTTCAATGCAGGAGACTGAGCTTCGATCCCTGGGTTGGGAAGATCCCCAAGAGAAGGAAATGGCTATCCACTCCAGTATTCTTGCCTGGGAAATCCCACAGACAGACGAGCCTGGTGGGCTAAGTTCATGGGGTTGCAAAGAGTCGGACACTACTGAGCAACTAATACACTTTCACTGACCAATGCTGGCTACAGGCATTACAGTTTTCAGTGCATCTCATCGATTTGCAGAGCAGACTTCCAAAATGTAATGGTTTCACAGGGATACAGAAAGCTGTAGTGGATCAGACCAGCAGCAGACCACCAAACAGTGATCATGACTTTTTTTTGGTGCAAAATTTGGTTTGGGAGGTGCTCTGGAGTGTTTTCTCAGTCCAACCACTGAGCTGGTTGTTGCCAGTTATTGTACAAAACACACTTTTTGTTGCATATCACAGTCTGAATGAGAAATGGTTCGTCATTGTTGCACAGACAATGAGAAGACAACACTTCAAAACCTTTCCAATTCGCTTCAAATGCTGAACAACCACAGAATGGTTGATGTTGAGTTCTTCAACAACTTACGTAGTTGTAAGAAGATGAGCTTCGATGATTACTCTCAGTTGGTCATTGTCAATGTCCCCATGACCAGCCACTACGCTCCTCTTCAAAGTTCTCATCTCCTTTGCAAGACTTCTTAAACCACCACTGAACTATACATTTGTTAGCAGTTCCTGGGCCAAATGTGCTGTTGACGTTGTGAGTTTTCTCCCTGCTTTACGACCCATTTTGAACTCAAATAAGAAAATTACCTGAATTTGCTTTTTGACTAACATCATTTCTACAACTTAAAATACACATAAAATAACTAGTTATTACAAAAGACATAACCCAAAAAACATGCATTAAAATGATCGATAACACAACCACATTTAAAAATGTATTCCAATCATCAGCTGGCAAAGTTCAACGTGCTAAGTCTCATTTACTTTTGCACCAACCTAGTAACAGCAGTAAATGGCCCTGTTATATTGACTAAGCTACCAAGACCTCGAGGCTGGTGTCAAGACAAAAAAGGACATCCTGGACTACATCCCACTTGGGAGAACAAGCAAAGCATCAGCTCTGTTGGAAGTCAGTCCTATAGCTTCCTCGGAGAAAGGCATCCCAGGACCACAAAGGAAGGAAAACCCTGGTTTCGGGGCTCAAAGGCCTCCAGCCCTCCTGTGGCCTCTCCAGCATCTCAGCCTGGAGATGCCTACACGGAAGAGGGATAAACCCTTGGGTTGTTCCACACCTTCCTCACATGACCCCAGTTGGGGCCAGGCACTCACCGTGCAGCGGGGACACAGCCATTCGCCGTTGGGGATCTCTGGGAGCGGGGGGTTTAGGCAGTGGATGTGGTAGGAGGAAGGACAGGTGTCACAGCAGAGCAGCTCCCCGCCATCCTTGCAGACCCGACAGAACTCCATGTGGTGATCATCCTCTTCCTCGGGGTCTCCCCCAACCTCCTCCAGGATCTCCTCGCCCTCTGAATTGTCCTCCTTTGCCTCCCACTGGATGCCTTCCTTCTCCTGAACTCGAGGACCACAGAGTCAGGTTACAACCACCCCCCACCCGCCCAGCTGGACCACACCCAGCATCCCTCCAAGAGCATCCCAAAGCCCACAGCCAGCAACACCAGCATGTCTCCCCCTACCCAGACCCTCCCCCATGAGGCCAGGAACTCACGCAGTGTGGGCAGCTCCACTTGCCCTCGGGTGCCTTCTCCATGTCTGGGTCCAGGCAGACCATGTGGTACGCACGGGGACACGTGTCACACAGGATGATCTCTCCGCCTTGCTGGCACACCTCACAATAGTCCTGGTGGTCTGTCTCATAACCATCCACAGCAGTCACCTCCTCCTCGCCTGGGCAAGGAAGAGGGAAAGCCCAGTTATTAGAAAACAACCACCTCCCCCCACCCTCGAAGCCGAGGCCCTATCTCCTTAAGGAGATACCTCCCCAGTCATTCCCCTCAGCCCATCACATATTGATACAGAAAAGCAGCACACCTTTCTTTTTCTTCTTTGTGGTCCGAAGTTTTTTGCGGCTGCGGCTACTCCGGCTGGTAGAACCATCAGAAACAGAATAACTATTGATACTGGCGTCGTCGAAGTCAGACTCCACATCTAAATCGTCGTCCTCACTCTAGTGGGGTGAGAAGAAATAAGGCTCAAGGTTCAGTCCATAGGGAAGGAGAGAGTGGTGGAGAAGGGAGGTGAGAGGATCACTCTTTCACTCAGGGCCCTGGAATCATGGCAAGGATTTACACAGTGAGCCTAGAGCCCCGTTCTATGACCAACTCCCCACATACTTCAGCAGCCGTGAAAGGTGAATCCTCAACTAAGACATCATCCTCTCATGGGCTAAGGCACCATCACCAGGGGACAGGGACAGGCTGGGCTCTCACCGAGGATCTCTTCCGCTTAGAACCAAAACCTCCCAGCTTGATTTTCAGGGGAGCTACTTTCTTGGGTTTAGGCTTCTTGGCATCGGGGACACGAGGGCTGCCCTTGGGCTTCCTCCGAGCATTGGGACCTAAATCAGGAGAAAGCAAGTGAGATCACGCAGTCCAATCACCCATGACAGAGCAGAACACGGGGAAGAGGAAATATTCCCCACCCAAAGTATTTCCACTGGGTTGGCCAAAAAGTGCCTTTTTAATAAGACACGTTTCTCACGTTCATTGAGAACTTTATTGCGCAATATATCCATCATTTTGTTCCACTACCTTCTGCCACTTTTCCAGCAACTTCATAGTTCTATCTTCCCAAAACTTCTTATCTTTTTGAGCAAAGAACTGTCCCAGGTGCCTTTTACAGTCTTGCAGTGAATTGAACTTTTTTCCATTAAGAGAATTTTGTGAAGATCAAAATAAACAGAAATCTGAAGGTGCAATGTCTGGTGAATAGGATAAATGAATCAGAATTTCCCAGCCTGGTTATAACAGTTTTTGCCTTGTCATCAAAGAAACGTGCAATCTTGCCTTACCCTCACGGAGCTCATAGTAAAGGACTCCCTTCCAATCCCACCACGTACACATCACTTTTGTTAGGATGAAGATCAGTCTTTGATGTAGTTGGTGGTGGTTCATTTCACTTGCCTCAGGATCTCTTCTGTTCCACATTACTGTACAGCATCCACTCTTCCTCGCCCATCACAATTTGTTTTAAATATGGAACGTCTTTGTTACATTTAAGTAGAGAATTCCATACGGAAATACAGTCAAGACTTTTTTCATTTAACTTACATGGAACCCCAACGTGAAAGTGATGAACATAACCAGGCCGGCACAAACAATTCTCAACACTTGATTTGGATTTTTTGAATATATCAGCTATCTCCCATGTGGTATACGTTGATTGTTCTCAATTAATGTCTTGATTTGATCACTATCAACTTCAATTGGTCTAGCATCATCCAGCGAGAAACCTCCAGCTCGAACCTTTGCAAATGACTTTTGACACGTTCGATCAGTCACAGCACCTTCTCCTCATATCGCACAAACCTTTTTTTGCATTTCAGTTGCTTTTTTACCTTTCTTGAAATAATAAAGCATAATATGCTAAAACGTTGCCTTTCTTCTTTTGTCTTCAATATTAAAATGACTACACAAAAATTCAATTTGGTAGGTTTTTTTTTTTTAATGCACAGTGATATGACAACCATCACAATACAACCTAACGAAACTGTTTCAAATCAAGTTAAAGACAACCAAAAAAAAAAAAAAGGACAACTAAGCGAGACTAGAGCCGTCTTATGGAAAACAATCGAAGAACTTCTTTTTTGGCTAACCCAACAAAATATACCCCACCTAAAACACTTCTACATGAGCTTCCCAAATTTCCCTCCTGATCCAAGATTCATCCCTCCCTCCTAGCTTCCGTTTTTGCTGACAGAACACACACCCACACTTCTGCCGACCACACTAGTCCCCACTTCCACTGGGTCCCATTTTCACCTTTGCCCTCCTTGGTCTTGGCCTTGCGGACAGGCACCTCCACGGGGGGCGGAGGCGGTGCCACTTCAGTGGCCGTCACCATGCTCTCAACCACGGCCACTGCCGCCGCTGCAGCTGCTGCCACAGAAGCCCCAGAACTGCCTTTGAAGGGGTTGTTGGTGCTGAACTCCCGCCACTTCGCACCCAAAACCATCATCATCTTGGAGACGGCAATCTTCGGGTTTTTGGCAGCAATGAGGGGTCTGGAGGAGAAACGGCAGGAACAGAAAAGAGGAAAGGTTTAAAAATAAGAGATAAAAGATGGGGATGGAGGTGCGAAGAGATGACCGAAGTGTGCTCCACCCCGTCCCCAAGACCCTCCTGTTTACCGAACAAACTGGCTGAAGGCTTTGTAGTTGGTGAGGGTGCGATAATCCTCCTCAGAGAACACATGGTCTATGTCTTCCATGCCCCAGTCTTCCAGAAGCTGAGCGGATGACTTAGGCTCCTGCAGAGAGGGCAGGGTCAAGGCTTGACTCCGAGTGCCCACACTTACCAGAAAAATCTGAGCTGAAACTAAGGCTGGTGAGTCCAGGTAAGAGCAAATCATTAGAAACAGGAGGAGAACTCAATCTCAGGAGCACCAGAGTGCCTGGGAAGCAAAGGACAGAGAGGAGAGTGGAAGTGCAGGCACCTTCGAGTCGTCGTCGTCCTCATCCTCCTCCTCCTCCTCTTTCCGCTTGGATTTACTCTTCTTCTCCTTCTTAGGGCCCAGCTTTTTCTTCTTCTTCTTGCCAGGGGTGTAGTCGCTGCCTTCACTGTCTGAGCGCAGGGCCACCTCTTCCTCCTCCTCCACAAACTCCGGCCCCTCCCCTGAGCTGTCCCCCAGCTGCCGGCATAAGAGCAAACGCTGGAGCAGGGAAGGGGGAGAGGGAGACAGACACACACATGCTACACACATGCTGATCTCAGGACAGCCCCGAGGCGACGCCTGGGACCTGGCCCCCCACTCCAGGGCCAGCCAGCAAAGGCCCCAGCCCTCCAGCCATTCTCAGGGCTCCTCCTGCCTTCCTCCTATTCCGATGGCATCAATCACCCACTCACCTCCTTTTTTTGGCGCTTGCTCTTAGGGATTTTAGGGTCCCGAGGTTTCTTAGGCTTTTTCTTCTTCTTGAGCTTTGGAGTCTCTGCTTCTGACAAGTCCTCTTCCGGGTCCTCTTCGTTTTCTACATTTATTTAGCAAAGAATGGTATGCAAAGAAGAGATCAATAGCAAAAGGTTAGTGCCTAATCCAAAGGCTTTAGACTTGACTCCCCCACCTCTTGTCCCAGATTCCACTGAAGAGAGCTCCTACATACGCCACGGATGGAAGCTGATACTAGGGACAGAAACAGACAGAGCTGAAGATCCTTGAACCAGGACTGCAGGGCCAAACCAGGCCCACCTCAGGCAGCTGCCCAGACCCTGAGCAGAAGTCCTCTAAATGCTCACCAGGACAGCCAAATCAAGCTGCATACAGTTTACCAAGGAAAAGAAATAGGTCCAGCCCTCCTGTATTCCAGAAACCAGAAATGAGAATGAAAAATCCTACCCAGAAGACAAAAACCAAAGATGACACCCTCGGCACATTCCCAGAACAGTACCTGCTCAGTGGTCCCGGAAACCACATCCTTCACTAACCCACTTTGGCTCATCACTGCTCAAAACCACCAGAAACTCTAAGCTCCAGGTTCAGCTGCCAGCCTAGTATCATGCCCACTCCCAAACCGGACTTCCCTTCCCATCTCTAGCTCTACTGTTCCTTCCCAGCTTCTCCTGGGTCAGTAGCCTCTTCTCCCCAGGGGCCCAAATCAGCCCAGCTGTCACCATCCCCCCCCCTTCCTCCTCCCATCTGGCTCCGCCTCCTGCCGGCTGGGAGCACACACAAAGCCTGGGGTAATGCTGAGAGCTCCAGGGCAGGCAAAGGTGGGAAGGGGCACAGAGAGGGGAGGAGAAGGCCAGGAGGCAGCTTCCTTTGTAACAGACATTCATTCTGGAGCACCAGCTCCCTCCTCCCAACTTCCCAAGCCACCCCCGCCCAAGGAGGGGGGAGTGGAGAAGGGAGTGGAGAGGAGGAGGGAATGCCTCACCCACTGAGGAGAGGGAAAATGGCTCCTGACCACAGAAGCCAGCCCAGGGCACCCAGCTGCCAACGGAGGACAGACAGGAAGTGGCAGGGGAGGGCGGTGGGGTGGAGAAAGGTAGCCGGAGGGGCAAAGACTACCTTCTCATAGATTTCCCAAATGATCACCTGGTCCCACGTCCAAACGCTACCTCTCCTAACACTACCCTGGGATGACACAGTTCTCAAGGTGCCATTCTAATGTCCTAGGCAAGGAAACCCAAGACACCTTGAAGAGTGACGCCACATGAGGGCCTGAGTTACTCCCTCAATCATTACGATTTCAATCATCAGAGCTAAGATTTACCAAAAGTTCGGCGGTACTGTGTCAAGAGTACACAACTTTCTTTCTGACACCCAAAAGGTTGGCCTTCCTTGAGGGATGGAAGCCCACAGGAAGTCTCTGAAACTCAGCTTCCTCATCACCTCTACCCAGAGTGCAGGCCACAGATCCTAAAGCACCTCTAACAGGTTACAGGCCTCGACCTATTCAACCGGCTGAGAAAAAGGGAGCAGCACCTAGAATAGTGGACAATAGCCTCCAACACAGGTTCTTAACTCCTGACCCCCAGAACTGGCCCGAAAACTCCTCTGGCTCCACCCTTCCTGCGAGGGGTAGATACTGGGGAGCAAGACACAGTGGACAAAGCGCCATCAGCCTCCCCCTTTCCCTCTCAGCCAGGGATCAGGCCAGGCACAAAACAGCCCCTCCCATTCCCCTGGGAATGGTACACCAGCTTGGATCTCAGCAGAAAGAACCATTTTCTGAAGGCCTTCTCCCAAGTCATCCCTGTACTGGCCCTGTCCCCAGTCAGCCACATCTCTAAGAGTCACCATCAAAGCTGGAAACGGAGACCGGGACAATTCACATAGGCAAAGGGGATGTCCTTCCATCCACAGAAAACCCTTCAACTTCTCAAGCAGATGTGCTGACCTGGCAAGAGACAAACTGGCTGATATAGAGGAAGATTTGGGAGAGGGGCAGGAATGGGGTGTGGCAAGTGGAAAAACTGGGTCACACTCCAGCTTGGGGCAGAGTTCACCCTGGGAGCCCGCACAGTTCCCAGTCAACACAGGGGCAGCCCCAGCCCAAGGGGCCAATGGGAAACCCAGATGTGGAGCCAGCACTGGCTGGATGGCACTGCTACTTCTCATGCCCCCCAGAGAAAGGAGAGGATCCTCTCACCACTACCACCCTCCCCTGCATCCTGGGCCACAGCACAGAAATCTGCCACTATGCCCTCCGCCGTGACAGTATTCAAGCCTCAGCTGCTGACCCCAGCAGCTGAAGACTCAACAAGAACACTGACCCTCTCTCCTAAGTGGCCTTGGGCAGAAGTGAAGACTTCCAACTAAGAAAGTGCCAAATGTGGAACCATCTCTCCCAGACCACCTCAACTTGCAGCTGGAGCTAAGGAGAGAGAAGGCAAAAGGTAAAGATGTTTGCTGGGAAATAAAAGCAGAGCCAGTAGGATCCCAACTTAAAATCACACACAGAGAAGATGATAAAATGTCAGGTAGACAAAAAGATGAAGAAAACAAGTAGGTGACTTAGCTAGGTACTCTGAAAGAGAAACAGAAGAGACAGAGATCCACTTTAGAAACGTAACAACAATCATCATTTGAGGATAGACAAGAATCATTCCAATCAAGCAGGGTGGTTAAAACAATTCGGGTTTGGCCAGTCCAAGGAGCCACCCCAAATCACAGACACCACAACCCCCAACACACCTACACAAACACTTCACACCACCAGCCCAAACCCCAGGCTACCTGCGCAGGGCAGAGCCTTCTGGGAAAAAAGCCAGGATTAAATCGACTTGCCAGGGAAAGAGGGGCGTCCAGAGTATCACCTCCCTTCTTTCTGCCCCTCCTAATGTATCGTGCAGGCTATGACATCCTACCCCAGCCCCACTTTTAGCATTCCAGCAATCTCCCTGACTAAAAGCGCTCTAGATCCCAGTTGAGGAGCGCAATTCAAACTTCACACAGTTGAAACTGCACAGAAAGCCGGTAACTGATCAGAAGCTAAAAATAATCAGAGAGTAACCCGCACTCCCTCTTTCTTTTCCACAGCAGCAAACACAAGATCCTGCTAACAGAGATGCTCTGACGGTCTCCTCCAAGAGCAATCTTCAACCCCCTCACCACTGCTGCCGCCACCGCGCCCAGCCTCCAGGGGTCCCAACCACCTGCAGTCCTTCGGGGACCCACACCAGGCAAAGCCTACCAGCCCCGAGAGCTCCCTCGACCGGGATCCGCAGAGCGTTCCCAAAGACAGTGCAGCAAGCTTGCATCGCGGTCGGCGGAGCCCAGGAGGCACATGGCTTCCAACCCCCTCGCGCCGGAGCTCCGCAGAAGGGAACCACTCCCTGCGGATGCCCTCCACCTCAGGCTGCACGGTGGGAGCCCAGAAACTCAACCCTGCCTCTCCACAATCACTCGGGAGGGCCCAGATGGCTCCTTCCTGCCCAGGGGCCCTGGGGGAAGGTGTTACCTGGGTGGGGTGGGGGCAGACTGTTGTTCAAAAGTGCATCCATGTCGTCCTCCTCGCTGCCCGCGGAGCAGGGGGACGGGGAGCCCAGGCCCGACGCCATCCCCTTCCGCTCCCGGCCAGGGAATTGGCCCAGCTGCTCCTGCCTGCGGCCTGGGGCCCTCAACACTGGCCCGAGTCACTGTGCGGGGGAGGGGGGAGAGAAAGAGAACAGTCAGTGACGCGCACGGCCCCCTCCCCCACCCCGCCGCGCTTTCCGCCCACCCCGGCCCCCCCTCAGCCACCCGAGCAGGGCACCCGAACCACTCAGGCTGAACTTAGTTCCATACTCCCGGGGGCGGCCCGGAAGCCGGCTCCCCGACTGGAGCCCCCCCCAAACCAGAGAGAGCAGCGCCCCCGAGGGCCGGTGCCGGCGTGGGGAGGGGAGAGGCCGCTGGACGGAGCCGGGCGTGACGGGGGAGGGGGTCCGAGTGGCCGCGGCGCGGGGGGGTGGCCGGGGAAGGCGGCCGGCGGCGAGGCGCTCGGGGACACAAGGTCACTTGGGGGTGGGGGGGCGCCTCCCTGCGCCTGGGGAGGGGCCAGTCCCCAGACAGGGCAGCTCTCCAAAGGCTGTCCTCTGGGACAACTCGGGCTCTCCGGAGGAGCGGCGGGGACGAGGGGGCGTGGAGGCTCGACGCTTCGGGGGGCTGGAGGCAGGGGCGTGGGGGGCCGGCGCTCCTACCGGGCAGGGGGTCGAGCCACGTGTCCCGCGGGGCAAGTGAGCAGAAGGCGAGGGGGGCGCCGGGCATTGTGAGAGGCCGAGTCCGAGGTAGGACTCGCTGGGAGCGAGACTCGGGTCGGGCGAGGGCGGGAGCTGGGCGCACTGCGGGGCAGGGAGAGGCAGGGTGGGCTCCCGGGGCAGGGGGCGGTCCGCGGGTCCGGGGACGCCCGAGGAGCAGCTGGGTGGAGGAAAGACCCTCGGAGCTGGTCGGGCTGAGAGGGGCGTCTCTCTGGGAACCCCGAGCTCTCCTCACCCCGAAGCTGCCGCAGGTCGCGCTGGGTCCGGCCCGGTGTCACTCCCGCTCCGGCTCCTCCTCGCCGCGGCCGAAGGGGGGAAAATGGCTCCGGCTCCGGCGTCGCCTCTTAAAGGGCCCGAAACACCGGCCGGGAAATCCCACCGCACAGGCCCCGCCCCCCCACGGACAGCCCATAATAACCTCAACCAACTCCAACCCCCCCTCCACTACCGCCACCCTCCTCCCTAGGTCTCCCCGGCAACCCCCGCCCCCTCGTCGCTCCGGCAACCACTGGCCACGCCCCCTTCGAGCGCGCGCGCGCGTGTCACCCGGGCAACCACCCACCTCCTGGCCATCCCATAATACACATGGACACCACCCCCCCCACCACCACCACTACCACCCCACGCACACACACCATACACATACATGCCAGGGTTGTTGACATCTCATGATATTGCAGACCTTTTGCAACTAACCCTTTATCCCCACCCCACCCCACCCCCCCCGGCATCCCATAATAGCTATCCTTTGCCAACTTCTTCACTCTTGGCCCTAACGCTAACATCCCATAATAATTCGTCACCTCTCCCTTCCCATGGCCATCCCATAATAAGCACCCGTCCCAGCCCTTCAGCCTCACATCCCATAATACTCATCCCCATCCCCCACAGACATCCCATAATAACCACTTCATCCACCCCCAGTTTGATATCCCATAATAGTAAGAAACTCACCCCCCCCATCAACGGACACTTCGGCCTCCTCCCACACACATCCCGTAATAATCAGTCTCCCACTTTCAGTACTGACATCCCATAATAACCCACCCCCTGGCGCTGCCCTCAGCCCCTGCAGGCTAGATCCTCACAACACGACCCCAGACTTCACACATTCATTCTAGTTCCACAGCCCTTAATAACCACTCCTCCTCATCAGAGAGATATCCCATAATGATCAACAACCCTAGCATCACCCCACAGATGGACAACTAATCTCCTTTCCTCTAACACTGGAAAGATATCCCATTATTTCACTCCCCCACCCACACACTGACAGCCCATAATAATTGCAAAGAACTCGTGGTCAACCAGACATACCATATTATTCCCAGCACAACCCAGAGTCACATCCTATAATGCTTCACCTCTATTCCACCACCCCTATACCTTTCCAGCCAGACATCCCATAATATTCATACTCATACCTCCCCCATCTCCAAGGCTGTCAGTCTATTCTAACACCCACACCAGAGAGGGTGAAGCGGTCTGCCCACGTTGCCCTGTCCCCACCCCAACACCTTCGTCCTTTAATGAGCCAAAGCAGTGTCCTGGCACAAAGCCTCTTGATGTGTAAGACGGACCCTCGCTTTCCTCATCCATCATTTCCAGACACCCAGGAACTGAGAGTCAACCTAGGACCCCACCCAGTCCCACCAAAACCCAGGTGTTCTCCAGTCACTTACCTTCAGGTGAGTTTTCAGTAAGACCAACCAAATACCATACTGACCAGATGAGCCATTCACATAAAGTTTAGCTCACCCCAAAGCATCCCATAACAATTACAAACCACCACCTAAAGACTATTTCTCAACATTCCAGCAGTCCTTATCCCATACCACCTCCCCAGGTCAAGCGGTCCCTTCTCATTCCTATGAATGGACATCCCACCACACCACAGTGTGAACTGAGGATCTTGCTATCTGCTCAAAAAGACCCAAGATTTGCTCTCCTCTACTCATTTATGCAAGAGATGTTGAGGGAGTACCTAGCAAGGCAAAGAGCTGGGCACCATAGTGCTTCCTTTCAAGAAGCCTGAAGAACCAAATGCTGAGGCCAGATAGAATGTCTGGTGTCAATGAAACACAGTGCTATTTCCTAATTTTCTGTCACAGGGAATAAAACAAATCCCAACTGGTCTCAGGAGACATCAGATCCCAGTAGAGATTCTCAGTGGTCCTTCTAGGGGTGGGATGTATTTCTAGAGGATTTAACAATGTAGATGGATGGTCACGATAATCTCCTCTCTGCTCCCTATGTACTAAGGGATTTTGATTGGAAAGCACCGTCCACCCATCCAGCAAAGTGTTTCTAATACAGAAACCCTATAATGTCATCATGTGCTTCCTTCTTGAAAGACTCGTCAATATGCCAGAATTGTTATCTTTATGTTTGAACACCAAGGGCTTCCCTGGTGGCTCAGACAGTAAAGAATCCACAGGCAATGTGGGAGACCTGGGTTCAATCCCTGGGCTGGAAAGAGCCCCTGGAGAAGGGCATGACAACCCACTCCAATATTCTTGCCTGGAGAATCCCCAAGGACAGAGAAGCCTGGAAGACTACAGTCCATGGTGTCTCAAAGAGTTGGACACAACTGAGCGACTAAGCACAGCATGCTTGAACACCAAATCCTGCTGATGAATGCCCCATATTTCTCATTTATATGTTCTCATTTTGTATCCTGAAGTCTCATAACACTTCCAACTGCCTCCATCCTCATCTTATTGAAGTCCCATTCTCTCCTCCACCAAAAAAAAAAAAAAAACAACCCATCGCTGTATAATACTTACCATCTTCCCCTCCCATGTACAAGTCAACATCCCGGAATGCCGTTTTCATTTATAATGCCACAAGGAAGCCTCCAGAAATATACCATTCCCTTCCTTACCTGTACCTACCCTTGCAGCCACCCTGGGGACCTAGCCTAAGAAAGTCAGAAAACCCAATCTTAAAATCCTTCGGCCCTTAGAGAACCTGAGCCTATAGCCTATCACTTTTTCCTCTTCCTGAGCCCGAGAGAACCAGAACCTGGGTGAGAACCAGTATCTCATCACTTCTTTGCTGCCCCAACTCCAGACCCCAGAGTCAGATAACATTTTCCTCTACTCTCCTGTGCCTTTTTCACACAAGTTCAAGGCCCTTGTGGGTACAACAGGTTGAAGAGCAACCGGAACTTCCTCCTAGGAGAGGCCCTTCCTGACCAGAAGTGAGTGTGTCGCCCTTCTAATCTTACTTCCCTAGAGAAAGGGCCTGGCCAGATGACCCTCTCTCCTCTGGGAACCTCAGGACTGGAGAGCTGGCAAGGAGAGATGAACTCAGGAGAGGCAGACACTTGCTTCGGGAAATCAGCATCCCTATGCTTCCAAGCATCACTTTGCTGACAAAGGATAAAGGTCCACTAGTCAAAGCTATGGTTTTTCCAGTAGTCATGTATGGATATGAGAGCTGGAGCATAAAGAAAGCTGAGCACTGAAGAATTGATGCTTTTGAATTGTAATGCTAGAGAAGACTCTTGAAAATCTCTTTGACTGCAAGGAGATCAAACCAGTCAATCCTAAAGGAAATCAACCTTGAGTATTCACTAGAAGGACTGATGCTAAAGCTGAAACTCCAGTACACTGGCCACCAGATGCAAAAAACTGACTAACAGGAAAAGACCTTGATTCTGGGAAAGACTGAAGGCAGGAGTAGAATGGGGGCAGCAGAGGATGAGATGGTTGGATAACATTACCGACTCAATGGACATGAGTTTGAGCAAACTCCAGGAGACAATGAAAGGCAGGGAAGCCTGGCCCTGCCATCCACAGGGTCGTGAAGGGTCAGACTAAGCAACTGAACAACAAAGGCTTCCAAGCAGAACACCAGTGATGGTGACAGGTGTCTCCCCCAGCTCCTGCCTGACTTCACTCCCCGGACCACCCTTTTAGCACATCCACTCTGGCACACAGGATATTTCCCCCATTCTGCAAGGCTGCCTAGTCTTCCCATTCAGTTCTCTTTATCTTTATGGTTGGGTCTCATTCATTTGTGCAAATCCTCCCCCGTGCTTATTCGGAGGTCTAAGAGCAAACCCTGCCCTCCTCACTTGGGAGACAGGAGGCAGCTCTTTCATTAAGGTACCATATACCTCCTTTTGAGAATTCTCACTAACCTACAGAGCTGCCAGAGCATTATTATGCCCACTTCTCTCCCCATTTCTTTAGGGGATCCAGCCTGCCTCTGGGCCTCAAATTTCATACTGTAATGTTCTACATCTGCCCCATACCCTCTTCTTCCCATATATACACCAAGTTACCACAGAAATTCATAAACCAGGAGAAAAGTTTTATAACTGGGTAGTCACAGCTTCTTGTCTGTGGAGACACACATGGTCCCTTTTGTCTACCACAGCCCTTAGCCCCATCCTGCCGGTTGTACCCACTTACCCCTTGGCTCCTCTTACTCCCCACCTCTCCCTGATACCACCACAAGGAGTAGGTCAAAGGCTCTTCTTCTCTCCTTGAGTTCCAGGGGACTAGGATGTTCATGTCACTGTTGTGGTCTTTCCGCCTCTGTGCTCCCCCTCCCTACCCTGGCCCCAGGCTCCCCTTCCAGATAAATTATAAATAAAGCACCAGCGAGATTGGCCCACAGAGACTAAGGGTGGGATAATCTCCTGATTAATGCAACCAGAGGGACAGCCTCTCTAGCCTGTTACCTTAGTGTTCTGCTTCCCTCCCTGTGGTACAAAAGAACCTAGAATAACAGAGTGGGTTGTCCATGGAGTTTTCAGCACATGCTCTGTAGTTCTCTCTCCATCTCTGCTCTTTGAGTTCCAGAAACTCTGTTCTCTAGACATCTAAGAGTGTTCCTGTTCTGTCAGGAAAGGGGGTTTGGGAAAGCAACATAGGACAGAAAAGCCACAGGTACAGTGCAGGCGGAGGGCTAGGCAGGATAGAGGTGGTACAGGGCTGGGGGGCACCACCGCACGTGTCCTGAAGGAGCCAACTCAGTCTTGCTCCTCCGGTGTTATTACAAGGTGGCACAGCTCCCCTGGTCCGACCCCTACCTAGCTACAGTCCAGCCAGAACTCAGGCCTCCTCACTGCAGGCCTGGACTCAGCCACCTTTGTAGCTCACATGCTGTTTAGGGACCCAGGTGTCCAGGGTTCAGATCCGGCTAGCTCCAGTCTGCCCCCGGGGCCTCTTCAAACAGCTGTCACGGACGAACCTCTCCAGCCAGTCACTCTTGCCAGGCCTTAGGTCTGGCTCCAGGGCTCACCCCACCCTCCCCAGCTCCTTCCCTCCCTCTTCCTTCCTTCCCTTCTCCCTTCCCCCTCCCCAGAGCTTCACCTACTCAGGACAGCCCCACCCAGCTGCACTGGGCACATCCCATAATAATCCTTCTCCTTGCTAGCCCCCACCCCCCCAAAAAAAAGAGAGAGGCGGCCATCCCATAATAGCCACCCACAAGAGACATTCCGCGGTGACCGCCCCCTCCCTGCAGAGCTGCCGGGAGCAGCCATCCCATAATAGCTGGCCGCCTGTTTTACTGGTTACGGCTGTGGAGGGAGCTGGAGAGGAAATGGAGGGGAGGAGAAAGGAGAGGAGGATCAAGGGCCCCCACTTTGTGGAAGGGAGTGACAAGGGGAAGGAGAGTGACCCAAGTGGATGGGGAGCCAAGGGGACATGGACAGGTGGGAGGTGTGGCCCACTGGCCACCACAACCCTGCTTTGGGACCTTCTCCCCATCCTCAGGGGGTTCCTTTCCCCCTCAGCACTCGGAGGTGGCTGCTGGTTAGGGAAGATGCCTAGGCTGGGTTGAGGTGCTCAAACAACCAGAGTATGGGGGGTGGACTTCAGGTGTTCTCCTTGGGCCATGTGCGGAAGAAGGCAGACCTTAGAGAGGATGGCAAGAGTAAAGGTGGGGGGGCTCGGAGAAGCTCTCCTCAGGCCCTCCCCATTCTGCACCACCATCCCATAATAATCCCCCAGCCCCACTCCCCCTCCCACACACGACATCCCATAATATCTTCTGGAGAAGCAGTCCCCGCAGTAGGTACAAAGAGCTATCCCATAATATGCTCCCCCACCCCCACTCGCCACCCCCCCCAACTTGGCCCCCCCCTCAGTCACATGCAGCCGGTGCCATCCCCCGCTGCTCCCCCCTCTGGCCACCGAAGGCCTTGCCAGCCCATAATACTCTTGCCTCTGGTCGCAGGAGGCCTCCAGCCCATAATATTCCCTTCCACCACCACCCCCCCCTCCCGCCCCGCACCCCTTCCTCCCGCCTCCAGTTGGAGCCGGGCCTCACCAGCCCATAATATTCCCCAGTCTCCTAAGGCTGCTCCAGCCCATAATACTCTCCCTGTCTCCTAAGGCCTCTCCATCCCATAATACTGCCAGACGCCTGACCTGTGGGCCAAACCCCAGCCCGTTCCACACATCGAGGCTGTGTCAGCGCCGCCGGTCTCCCTCCCTGTCCCTCCCTCCTCCCGCCTCGGCGCTCTCCCTCCCAGGCTGTCTCCCTTCCGCCCTCCTGCCCTGGGCCCCTCTCCCGGCCCCACCCGGGCCTGCCCGGGCCCTCACTTCCCCTCCAGCCTCCTCTTTTGCCCTTTCTCCTCTGCTTGGTTCTTCACCCCCATGCCCCCTCTTCTCTCCATTCGGGCACTTTCCCACCCACTTCTCTGTCTGTGGGATGGACAAGGGGCTGGTGAGGAGAGAGTGCCCCCAGAGGGCGACAGGCCAGTCACTGCCCCTGCCTCCTCCTTGACCAAGCACCGTGAAAGCTGGCCCCGCCTGCCTTGCTCACCCATCCATCCCTGGCCCTGGTTCTGATTGCTGGCAGAGCTCCATCTGGGCGAGGATTCACCTGGAACCCTTGCTGTCTTCCAGAAACTCTCCCCTTGGGCATCACAAGCCGACTTCACCAACGGCCTGTCCTCCCCAGACCCTGGTTGGGAAGAGAGCTCCCCCTTATGGGATGTCTCTCAGGTGCCTTTCAAAGGTGACCTCATTAACCCTCACTAGAACCCAATAAGTAGATGCTGTGATCCCCATTTCATGGGGGAAATAGAAGTTCAGAGAGGTTAAACGACTTCCAAGGTCACATTGCCAAGAAGTGACAGAGCCAAAATTAGTACCCAGGTTTGTTTGATGGCGAAGTTCTGAGAGCCTTTGGGATTCTCCAAGCCCCTGGGAGAAACTTCACTCTTGAGTGTTTTCAGTGCTCCTCTGGAAAAGACAGCATGGTGACAGATCCCCAGCCTCCAGAGTCTCCTGAAAGAAGCGAGAAGGAAGGTTCCATGTGAGGTTAACCTCCCCCTCCACTTTTCTTCAGGGGACTCCAGGAGGCAACCCCACACGGATTTCCCTCAAGATGCTCCAGGGCTAACGGGCATCTCTGCTTGTTCTGAATTTATCTCAAGACCAGTGATTATTACCCTTCCCCCAGCTTCTCTCTCCACATGGAGGGACCATTCTACGGAGGATACGGACCTTGAGGAGAACCAAGGGAAGGTGTCCTCTTTGGTTTAGTTGGTGGACAATCAGGAGTGCTGTCTTGGAGATGTTGGGCACATCCCAGGTGCATGAAGGCTGAGGTGTCCAGCTTTGGGTGCTGCGCTTGAGCTATGCCCTTCTGAACTCTCCATGGGGTATGTTTTAGGGCCCAACACCATGGGAACCATGAGTGAGCCCTGTTCTCAGTGCTCACTCAGCCGCAATGCGTTCTGTACTGGGGTGGAGGCAGGTGGAGAGGGAAGGGGCTGGTGTGTTGTAGGGTGAGTGAGTTAGCACGCAGAGGAAGAACTCCACTGAGTGGAGGGACAGAGGTGACACAGTGGATTCAAGGTGAAAGAGTGGTGGCCTACATGAGGAGGGAAGGAGAGGAAAAGACGCCAAGGAGCGGTGGGTGTAAGGGAACCAGGGATGGGACAGTGGGCTGTAAAGGAAGGGGAGATACAGTAGGGTGTTCTGTGAAGAGTAAAGGAGTCTGGGAGTCTCCGAAACTTCCTGGTTGTGTGACCTTAGGACCTCAGCTTCTCCAGGATGTTAATACTGGAGTGGGTTGCCATTTCCTTCTCCAGGGGATCTTCCTGACCCAGGGATCGAACCCAGGTCTCCCACATTGGAAGCAGATGGTTTTAACGTCTGAGCCACCAGGGAAGCCTATAAAGTGCGGGGTAATCATTATTCCTAACTCAGAGGGTTATTGTAATAATTAAATAAATAAAACAACGTATTTGGAGCACACAACTAAGGTCTTGGCATGAAGTAAAGTGAAGTGAAGTGAAAGTCACTCAGTCATGTCTGACTTTTTGTGACCCCATGGACTACACTACAGTCCATGGAATTCTCCAGGCTAGAATACTGGAGTGGGTAGCCTTTCCCTTCTCCAGGAGATCTTCCAGGAGATCGAACCTAGGTCTCCCGCATTGGAGGTTAATTCTTTACCAGCTGAGCTATGGGGAAGCCCAGTTGCATAGAAAGTATTTTTACAATGGGTTTACACACTTCTCCTTGTGTCTGAGATTTCCTCATTTTTCTCCTTTGGGTCTTCCTAACCCCCCGAAAGATGAACTTCTGAACACAGGGTGGTCTCTGGATTTCCCACATGTAGCTGCCATTACGTTGGCCACCCAGTCATTAGGGGATCCTGTGAAAAGAGCAGTGGCTGAAGACTTCCTTAAACTTCCTGATCAACTTCTGCTCATTCCTCCTCTGCCTGAAACATCTCCTGAATCTAATCCCTGCACTGTGCAGCATGTGGGATCTTAGCTCCCCAACTAGGGATCAAACCAGAGCCCCCTGTATTGGAAGCGCAGAGTCTTAACCACTGGACCACCAGGGAAGTCCTCCTGAATCTATTCTTGCCTCTCTGTTCTCATGGAAACCCTGTGGATACATTAAGTGTGGGGAAACAGTCCCCTGGAGCTTAAACGAGGGAGAGTCCACACTGGAGAAAACTCATTTCCATCTGCTTCTGCATGCACACCTCCTGGAACAATCCTCTCACCTGTCTTTCTTTCTCCTTAGACTCTTCCCCACCTCATTTCCCTGTAGTTTATCCCACACGGTGTGTCAGGGTGGGCTGAACCTCCCTCAGCAACCTCCAGGGACTGTCTAGTACCCAATAAACTAATGGCCAGTGCCTTCCCCTGCATGCTTCCATCTTTCACCTTGGATAATAACTATTGTTGATTTGTTCTTTGGTCCACGCTAGATAGTAAACTACTTCACAGCAAGGTTCTACTGTTCACTTGGTTGTTGAGTTGCTAAGTCACGTCCAACTCTTTGTGACCCGTGGACTGTAGCCAGCCAGGCTCTTCTGTCCATGGGATTCTCCAGGCAAGAATACTGGAGTGTGGAGAAGGAAATGGCAACCCACTCCAGTATTCTCACCTGGAGAATCCCATGGACAGAGGAGCCTGGCAGGCTACAGTCCATGGGATCAAATTAAAAAAGAATACTGGAGTGGGTTGCCATTTCCTCCTCCAGGGGATCTTCCCTACCCAGGGATCAAATCTATATCTTCTGCATTGGCAGGGAGATTTTTTACCACTGAGCCATGGGGAAGCCCAATTGTTCATTACAGCAGTAATTAACACAACATTGTAATTCAACTATCCTTCAGGAAAAAATAAATTTAAAAAAAGAAAAATGATTCAACTGTTCATCATTTCAGCAAATATTTATTAAGTACTTCTTTGGCGCCAGACACTGCTCTGTATGCTGGGGATACATCAGAGAACCAAACAAAGATCCCTGCTTCCAAGGAGCTGACATTCTACTTGGGGGGGGGGCGGTGAAGGGGAGACAGACAATAAACTATAAAAGTTACAATTAATAAATAAATAAGTAAATTATATAGTAAGTTAGAAGATACTTGCTATGTGAGCTTTAATTACTTTGGAATTCATCCACTTATCTGCATATAAAAATACTCAAACAGAGAACTCCCTGGCGGTGCAGTGGTTAGGACTCCATGCTTTCACTACTGAGGACATGGGTTCAATCCCTGGTTGGGGAACTAAGATCCTGTAACCTATGCAATGTGGTCAAAGCAAACAAACTCAAGTAATTTTTAAAAACTGTTGGGTTCAGTTTGGATAGGGCAAAATGCTGAGGCTTTGGACGATGATGACGTTTGGCGCCCCCAGGACTGGAAGGGCTGAACCCTAAGAATGGAGCAATGGATGGAGCAGGTGCTAACCTGCTAACCACCAGGCCTGTCTAGAGCAGCAGAAGGCTGCTAACCTCAGACCAGACGGAGGAAAGCTCCGCTTCACTGCTCTCACGGAGGACGCTCGGTCAGTTCTCCTGTTTGGCCACCAGGGGTCATTTTACCCTTGTAAATCACTATCGGGAGGACTCCGGTAAGGACACAAAAGGCTTGGTCCGAACTAAAACAGTGGCACAGCCTGGGAAACTCTGACAGTCACACACACATGCACACACTCAGAAACATACAGCATTGAGAGACATAGAAATGCATGCAGGACATGAGCATGTTACCGACTCCCTCGCTAATCTCACTAATAATGTCGGGGTCTTAGGATGACATAGTGCCAGCCAGACTCCACTCAAGAAGGAAGGAAACAGTAGGTGGCTGGTAAATCAGACTTCCATTTCCTTACTTCCAGCTTGCTAAGAGCAGTCATCCTGTTCCTGCCCGCCTGTCCATCATCCATCGGATTTACTTCTGTGTAAACTTCTTGCCTGGCTCTGTTCCCTTTTCCCTACTCAGAGAAACCCCCACCTCCACCTCCTCCTGAGTATTTGTGCAGCTAGTTCCATCCCCCACCACTCGCTGCAGCTCCAGGATCCCCAGATAGTGTTCCACTGGGGTAGAGCACTTACGGGCCTTCCCCCGCCCCCGAAGCTGCAAGCCTCACAGAATACAACTGGCAATTGACTTGAGTACTGCTCTTTCCCTGGCATCAATAAAAACAATGTATATAATGGCCTGGGAAGAAGTTACACAAACTCTAATACTTCGGTACAGGTATGGTTCTAAAGCATGACCTGGGGATGGATTCTTTGAGAAAGTTTGAACTATTTTCATAATATTACTACTAAGCTGTCATTTGTCCTTTTCACTCATTCTCTCACAAGGAGATGATGGAATTTCCCAGAGGCTTCCTGACACTATTGCTGGCGCAGCTTTTGGAACGTGTGCTTGTGTATTTCTGTTTTTAAAGTTACTCTTTTTGATTTCTAGTATGGTTAAGTATCAAAAGAACAAAGTATAAGCAAAAGCTCTTTGGAATGCTCCATATTTAAGAGTGTAAAAGGGTCTGAGACCAACAAGTTTGAGAACTGTTACTTTAGTACAAGAATGTTCTCCTTATTGTATTATAGGTGAAGCAGCAGAGGGGGCGCCAGGTGGAGGAGGAAGAATTGAGGACCTAGAATGGAGGAGATCTTGAAGTGGGAAGGAGAAGGCATGACCTAGAAAGGGGAACAGGGACCAAGAACTTGGAGGGAAAACGCCTCTTATTCAATTTTGCCCTGCCCCCAACTATCCATGCTGGGCCTCAGGTCTAAATTGTTTCAACTCACTAGACAAGAAGGAAACCAATTTAGTGAGCATCCAATACACTTTTGTATTATTAATATTATGCCTCAGTGCTGGGCAGGCGGAGCCTCCTAAGACTCCCTAAGTCTGCTGTGGTCGGTCTAAAGGAGAACACCCTTCTTCTGCTCCATCTACCAGCTGTGGGCCAAGTTTCCTGCCCGCCACGGATATTTCATCCAGTCTCCTGCCTCTGCACGGGCAGGTTCACAGCACCACTTTCTAGGGGCTGGGGAAGGGGTCCTCCCCAGCTCACCATCACCCCCAGTTAAAGACATTTCCAGCGGTGCTCTTCCTTTCGCGCGCCCCTGGGCCCCACACTTCGTTCTCTTCTGCATCCGGGAGCGGGAGCTGCCACTCCTAAGTCCCAGCGCCCACCCTACCGCCCACCGGTGCACACCCCGGCGTGTCTGCGAGTGCCAGAGGCGCGGGAGCGGGAGAGCGAGGGGACCGCGCTCTGGCACGAATGACTGTGCGTTCAGAAGGACGAATCCTCGTGGGACGGGGTGAAGGATGATCGGGGGTCGGAGGGCCGGAGTTGCCCCTGGCTCGCGGTGGTCAGAGTAGAGGCGGGAGCAGTCTCGGTGAGCGGTTCGGCGAGCGCCTCCTGAGCCCCGTTGGCGGCCAAGGTCCTGCCCCGGAGCGGGGCTCTCAGGCCGCTCAGGGTGTTGCGGAAACCCTCAGCGCTGAAGTAGTACACCAGCGGGTCGAGCACGCAGTTGGCGCCGGCCAACAGCACCATGACCATCAGCACCCCGCGCACCTTCTTGCGCACCTCGGAGCTGGCGGGCACCACCTCGCCGCGTAGCAGCCCGTACACGGCCAGCGTGGCGTTGTAGGGCACGAAGCACAGCAGGAAGATGACTAGGCTCGCCAGCAGGAGGCGCACCGTCTTCCGCCGTCGCTGGCTCCGCGTGGCGTCGGGCCGCGCCAGGGTCCAGAAGACGCGGCCCGACGAGTAGACCACGGCCGCCAGGGGCAGCAGGAAGCCCAGCGCCTCGACCAGCAGCACGAGTGGCAGTAGGCTGCCCTTCCACAGCTCGTCGCTGAAGCTCTCGAAGCATAGGAACACGTCGCGGCCGTCTCTGGTGCAGGATGAGGGCTGGTGCGCCAGGATCGTGGGCACGGCGAACACCAGGATGAGCGCCCACACGCCCAGGCAGAGCAGCCGCGCCACTCGGGGCCGCCGCAGGTGGCGCAGCCGCAGCGGGTGCACGATGGCGGCGTAGCGGTCCACGTTGATGAGCGTCAGGAAGATGCAGCTGCCGTACATGTTCATCTGGAAGACGGCGCCCGCCAGCTGGCACAGAAAGCCCGGGAAGGGCCAGTAGTGCCGCGCGTAGTAGGACAGGCGCAAAGGCAGCGAGAGGGTGAAGAGCAGGTCGCTGGCCGCCAGGTTGCACATGTACACGCTCACCACCGAGTGCACGCGCAGCGCGCGCAGGAAGACCCAGAGGGCCAGCGCGTTGAGGGGGAGCCCCGCCGCCAGCACCACGCTGTAGGCCACCAGATGCAAATGATGGATGTGCTGGTAGTCCTGGCACTCAGACTTGTTGGCCGAGGAGTTGGCTTGCATCGTGCCACTGTGCACCGAGGAGCTAGGCTGGGGGCATCAGGGGGAGCACCCGCGTCCTAGCATCGCGTTCATCTCCAGTGTCTGGGGCCCGGGCCAGGGCCTGGGGGCTGCACAGAGAGCCCCAGAGCAAGCAGAGGTTCAGCATGGGCGTGTGGGTTGTGGTTGCAAGGCAGCCGGCTTGGGGGAAGGTGGGGAGCTCACAGCCTCATCGGCAGTGGACACCTGAAACAGGAGGGAAGCCAGAAGTCAAGATCGTGCAAGGAAGGGCTGAAGACACAAATGTTATGGAGCTGAACTCCCTGGCCTCTTGAGACCTTTTTCAGCCTCAGATTTTTTTTCCCTACCATCCTTCTGTGCCCAGAACAACTTTCTGCAGCAGGCTCCATGGCACAGTGTTAAATGCACAGGCTCTGGAGTCAGACTTGCCTAAGTATAAATCTGTGCCTTTGTCCTCTGTGCCTAAGCCACTTCCCTGGTGGTCCAGTGGCTAAGACTCAGAATTCCCAATGCAGGGTTCAATCCCTGGTGAGGGAACTAGAGCTACATGCTGCAACCAAGAGTTTGCACACCGCAACTAAGACCCTGCACAGCCAAATAAATAAATTTTTTTAAAAGGAAAGAAAACTGACTTAATATCTCTACCCGTCATTTTCCTTACCTGGAAAAAAAAGAAAGGAGAAGGGTTTCTACTTCATAAGGTCGTTAGACTCAACAAGACGATATATACGAAATGCTTTGGTTACTGTTATTACCTGCTAATATCTCTCCCTTTCTTCCTTTCTTCTACAAATGCTTCCTGGAACTTTAGAAGCTTTCAGGCCTGTTCACAGTAGTGAACAAAGCAAAGGCCTTGCCCCACCTATTTTCCATTCCACTGGAAGGAGACATGATAAAGTATTGGTAAATAGGTATTGGCTTCCTTGGGTGGATGGCTCAGGGGTAAAGAATCTACCTGCAGTGCAGGAGCCACTGCAGATGTGGTTTAATAACTGGGTCTAGAAGATTCCCTGGAGAAGGTAATGGCAACCCACTCCAGTATTCTTGCCTGGGAAATCCCATGGACAGAGGCGCCTGACAGGCTACAGTCCATAGCATCCCAAAGAGTTGGACATGACTGAATAACTTAGCACACACACACACACACACACACAAATAGCTGTTTTGTCAGGTGGTGAGAAGAACTCTGGAGCTCCTCCCCTGGCACCAGCCTGTTCTGCTTGTTCCCCATTATCTAAAGAATAAAGTTCAAACTCCTGAGTACAGGACGAAATCCCAGCTTCATCTCTGCTGTTGCTCCTATGTGGGCTGGCTTTGTGGTCAGAGCGACCCAGTTCAGCTGGATGGTTCGACCTTGCTCACTCTCAGTTTCTTCATTTGTAAAATGGGGACAGTAATAGAATGGGGGTCCCATAGACTGATGGCACACTTCAGCACAGTCCTACCGTACGGGGGAAGGCCTTGTGAGTTGACTTCTCTGGGTGCTTTCCTGCAGAGTCTGACTCAGGTGTTTCCTAGTGAGGATTCTATGATAGGGGGAGACGGTGGTTTGGTCCTAAGGGCTTGAAGGGGGCGCTTAGCCCAGAGAAAGTGGCAATGAGGCCAGGAAGTACTGTGGGCTCTGATAAGACTGCTGGAAAGGGCAGACCACAGCCGCCACCATCCTCATGTAAAAGCTGGCAGACGAAGGGTGTGGCCAGAGGTAGTGGAATCAGAAGACAGGACTTGGTCTCAAGTCCTGCCTTAATGCCAGAAGGCCACAGAAGCGACCCTTCCATTGTGATCCCCACATGCTGTCTATTTTGTGTGTGTTGCAAAATATACAGAACTTTAAAAAATTGCCATTGTAATCATCTTTAAGAGTACAATTCAGTGACATTAAGTACAATCGCAGCATTGTGTAACCATTGCCACTATTTATGAAACTTTTTCATCATCCCAAACAACAGCTTTATACCCATTAAGCAATAACTGCTCATTCTTGATCCCTCCCTCGCCTGGCAACCTCTGTTCTACTTTCTGTCTGTGTAAATTTGCCTATTCTAGACCCCTCCTCTGAGTGGAAGTGTAGAATTCCCATCCTTTTGTGTCTGGGTTATTTCACTTAGCTTAAGGTCCCTCCATTCTATAGACTGTATCAGAGTTACAGTCTTTTATGGCTGAATAATACTTTTCTGAGCTTCCCAGGTGGGTCAGTGGCAAAGAACCTGCCTGCCAATGCAGGAGACTCAGGTTCGATTCCTGAGTCGGGAAGATGCCCTCCCTGGATGAGGAAATGGCAACCCACTCCAGTATTCTTGCCTGGAAAATCCCACGGACAGGGGAGCCTAGTGGTCTATAGTCCGTGGAGTCTCAAAGAGTCAGACACGATTAAACAACTAAACAATAAAAACAAATATTTTCCCATATAAACACCACATTTTGTTCATTCGTTCATTTGCTGATGGTTACTTGGGTCTTTCCATCTTTTGGATATTGTGGGTAGTGGTAATGAACATGGCTGGCCACGTGCCTACTTAGGGATCTTAAGGAAAGAAGTTATCTGAAGACCCTGAGCCATTATCTCAAAATACTGAACCTACTCCTTTCAGTAGGAACCACTTAAATCCTTACATGGAACAAAGTTGTAAACCTAATTCTCATACGTTTTCTAATATGTTTTTCACTTGTTTGTTTGTTCTCCCTCCAACCAGCAGTTGCAGACTCCAGCAGTTTAAGACTTGTAAGAAGCACAGCACAAGAATAAAGAAACATTTCCCCTACGAAATACCAATTTCATCAACGAAAATAATGGTTCTCTTCCTAAAAGGTGCCCACCTCCCATGATGCTTTGCTCCAGTCATGCCAAGCTAGTCATAATTCTGCAAATACTTGATGGCTTCAGGGCTCTGCCTCTCGTGTGCTGTCTCTTCAACTGGAATGCCCTTTCTCCCCTTCTCTGACTGGTAAACTCAGCCACTTCTCAGAGCCCCATGATGCCTTTCCTGACTCCCACCAGGCAGGCATAGTCCTCTCTCTGGTGTTCCCCCAGCACTTTGGACGCAGGTCAGCTCTTCCTACTCAGGCTGTGATGAGCTGTTCTTGGTCTGCTCCTCCGACTCACCGGTGAGCTCCTTGGGGAGGGCCTGTGGACTGTGACTTACTCACCTTTGTAGCTCTGGCCCCTCCCTCCATAAATGTTGAGTCAAAAATAATAGCTGCCTTACTGATCACTCACCATCTCCCTGGGTACCTTCTAAGTGCAAGCTCTAATCCTGCCAGCAGCCCTTGGAGGTCAGTGTTTCTCCTGATTTTTACTCAGAAGTGGTCAGTGAGCAGTGAAATCAGGACTCAAACCCAGGACGTCCCACCTCCAAAGTCCAAGCTGCCTCCAATGAGAATGGGTGGGTGGGTGTGAGCTGGATGCTGCACCTAACTTTTATTGCTGCCTAGATGAAATCTGTGCCCATAGGTGAACGTTTTTACTTCCTCCTTTGTCCAATTGAAATACGTGCTGTTTAATAATCCACTTCTTTCTTTCTCCCACTTCAAACGCTGGTACCACAGACTCATCTCTCACACACACAAATATGCCCTCCTGACGATTTTCCCTTACCTACTGAAACAGTTTTCTGCTTTCAGTTCCTCAGGTCATGTCCTGTGTATTTGTCCCATTTCCCCAACCAGATGATAAGGTCTTAGGGTGGAGATTAAACCTTTCACAGCTTTCTTCCCAAACTCACTCACACTTCAGTCTTTCCACTTAGCAGGCCCTTGTGATATTCACTGGCTGCCTGGCAGGAAATCTTCCCTCTGCCCCACCATGTCCATTCAGCCTGTAATCCTGTTATAACATTTCATGTATCATTCCAACCTCTTCTTATCACATTCCTGACTATCTTTTCCACATGTGCAACTCAGTGAAAGGCATGTCCCTTTGGAGAGCCTTGTTTGGAAACTGCTTGTGATAAAACTTCTGTAACAGTTTACAGCTGCAATTTTTGTTGCTATTTAGTCCCTAAGTCATGTCTGACTCTTTGCGACCCCATGAACTATAGCCCACCAGGCTCCTCTGTCCATGGAATTTCCCAGGCAAGAATACTGGAGTGGGTTGCCATTTCTTCATCCAGGGAGGGGATCTTCCCGACAACAGGGATCAAACCCAGAGCTCCAGTATCTCCTGTATTGCAGGCAGATTCTTTACCACTGAGCCACTTGGGAAGCCCACAGCTACAATTACAGTAAGATTTTATCATGCTTAACCATTCTTTGGAGAATCAATAGCTCCTTACAACTAGGATGAGTGAATGAGTAAATGGATAATTCTTTTCTAAGAATTCCAAATCTCTCAGCATTTCCCTCGTGGCTCAGTGGTAAAGAATCAGCCTGCAACACAGAAGACACTGGAGACCTGGGTTCGATCCCTAGGTCAGGAAGATCCCCTGGAGGAGTAAATGGCAACTCACTCCAGTACTCTTGCCTGGAGAATCCCATGGACAGAGGAGCCTGGTGGGCTACAGTCCATGGAGTGGCAGAGAGTTGAACAGGACTAGTGACTAAGCACATAGCACACAAGGCTCTCGTCGTCAACAACACTGCCATGTTAATGAGACCAGAAGGTATTAGGTGAGCTGCTACTAAAAGGTGGAGTTAGGAATTCTTCAGAGATGCTCTCTCCTTCCTCCATTCCAAAGCCGAGAAGCCCTTGGATTGATGTCTCAAAAAGCCACCCCTCTCCGACAGACTTACACAGAATGGCCTAAGGTGAGCATTGAGAGCTGCCAGGCCCCTGCCCTGGTCCCCAACCCCATCCGCTTGCTTCCTTGGGGCTCCCCGTCAGAGGAGCTGAATGGGCACAGTGCCAGGCCAGATGGCAAAGATGGGGAAAACTGCCAAAAAGGAGGCAAACAGGAAACAGAAGGAGGGCTCTAGGTGTGGGGGAGGGGCAGCAAGGCCCTCTCCTCTATCCTACCTTCAGCAAGAGGTCAGGTTGGGGGTGGGGGCTGTAAAGCAAAGAAACAGCAGCAGCCCCAGAAGAGCCGAGACACTGGGACTTCATTTCACCAGGGAGAAGGGGAACCTGGAGGCCCACACGGGCTCAGCGATCTCAGCATGCCCAGAGGTCACGTGAGCACACAGCTGCACTCACATGCAAGGCCACAGCCAGGTAAGGGTGCACCAAGGGGTGGGCACACAAGATGGCTAGTAACATACAGATCAGCATGTAACACGTGTGTGTGTGCCCGGAGCCTCAGACAGCCAAGCCAGGGGAGGAGGGCAGCCCCAGCCTCCATCTTCGGGACAACATCCTTAGATGGACAAACGGGCAGCTTCAGGGGCACACACACAGGCGTGCAGATGGCCACAAGCAGATCCCTGCCCCAGGGCACTAAGAGGCAAAGAGAGGCCCGGGGACTGCCCCTCCGGCATCCTGCCCCCCTCACCACACCACACACAGATGAGTATGCGCCGTCACTCTCCTCCTCACCTTCTCCAGTCTCTGGGACCGGCCACACTGCCCTCTGAGCTGGGCTGGGCACCACGTTTTGCTGAGATAAGTCAGCGGGGCAGGGTTATTTTCTGCCCTGGCAGGAAGTGAGAATGGAGAATAAAAGTGGACAGGAGGCTAGATCATGATCTTTCCCTTCCTCTCCTCCACACAACTGGCCCCGTGGCGTCCACCCTTCTGGTGCCTGACCAGGGATACAGAGGGGAGCTGAACGGAAGGGGGTGGGTGATTTGGGACACTGATGGAGGCAGGCAGGGAAGACAGACACCTCCAGCTTCCTCCTGTCTGCTACCCTCCACTTGGGCTTCCTTCCCCCCTTCCCCCCTGCTCTCCCCACCTCTCCGCACATCCGCCAAAGGCCTTGCTCTCGTCACCTCTTCTTCGGAATCTACACCTTTTAGAAATTTGGAAAGTGGGAATCTCCAGTCTCTTCATCCTTCTTGCCCCAGAAGACCAGCTCTGAATAGCTCTGGCCTAGTTTTAGATTTGGGCGGTCAAAAGCCTGTCACTGTGTCTCCCCACCCCCACCCCCACCGCACACACGGTGCGCTGGCAACCAGACCCAGGTAGCTAGCTGAACCCACTTCCTCTCCTGCCACATCCTGGCAGCCAGGAGAGGATGCAGCCTCTACCCACAGACACGTGTGACCATGAAGACTCTAAGACCTGTACATTCACATTCCCGAAGCGGATGCAAACTGTACTGGGCGCCCAGCAGAAGCATGACGAAGTCTAAAGGCTTTATGAACATCTCTGTCCAGGTCTGCTCTGGAACACAGATGAATCCTGCCCATCAGCTTGTCCTGGGTCTGGGGAGTCTGTGAAAGTGACCGATAGTCACTCAATCTTGTCTGACGCTGTGACCCCAGGGACTATACCCCACCAGGCTCCTCAGTCCATGGAAGTCTGCAGGCAAGAATACTGGAGTGGGTAGCTGTTCCCTAATCCAGGGGATCTTCCTGATTCAGGGATCGAACCTGGGTCTCCCGCATTGCAGGCTGATTGGGGCTATCTACAAGGTGTAGATAGTACCAGGTCACCAGGTTGAGTGAATGGCCTCCTCCTGACCCAGGGGTCATGGTCTTCCCCTCCATGTGTCCTGTCTAACCTCCATCCTCCTTCTTCTCTGGTCCAGGCCTGCTCTGCTTTCTGTAGCCCAGATCCTGCTCCAGCCTCTCCCTACCCTTCCCCTCTTGGCCTCTCTTCTAGCTCTTCCAACATCATCCTCGGCTGCATCTTTTCCCTCCCTCTATTTTCACCCCATCCCTCCTTTCTAGGAAAAGGCCAAAAGTTCAATGATTAGTCGCCAGGTGAGTGGCTATCACCTCCCCACCTGCATACATTTCTCCACCCTGCTGTCAAGAGCTGGAAAAACAGGAAACAAAGTCCTGATCACTCAGGACTCAGATGGGATCAACCCTCGGCAGCCCTGTGCTCTGGGTGGTCCTTGCTTTGGGACTTGGTTGGGTCCCACAGACTCACAGAAACCTCGGGAAGCCTTTGGATTTACAGGTCTAGCCCTGCCCTTGGGCAGCACTGAGTGTGTGAGGTGTGGAGCCCTCAAGCCTCTGTGTTCCTCCCCGGGTGCCTGGGCTTAGGAGGCTTCTGAGCTGCTGGGGTGCATGTTGAGGGCACCAGACAGGGTCACAGCCGGGCTCTGCAGTCTCTGGGTGGCCAGGAGGTGAAGCTCAAGGGTTGAAAGTTTCTGCTTCTGTCTCAACCCAACCCTTGCTTTCAGGTCCCCTTCGGTGACAACCTCAGCTCACCCTGAAGGGACCAGAGATGTGACCTGATGGGAGGTCCCCTTCCCATCAGGGAGGCCCCCACAAACAAGGAACAGCTGCCCTCAGTGGTGTGACACACAGGTGTCAGGAGGCCCTGCTCTTGGCCTTCCCTGGTGGCCCAGCGGTTAAGCATCCACCTTACAATGCAAAGGACACTGCTTTGATCCCTGATCTGGGAAGATCCCTCGTGCCTCGTGGCAACTAAGCCCCTGAGCTGCAACTACGGAAGCTGCACACAGCTAGAGCCCATGTTCTGAAACAAGAGAAGCCACCACAATGAGAAGCCCATACGCCACAACTAGAGAGTAGCCCCCACCCTCTGGAACTAGAGGAAAGCCCGTGTATAGCAAAGAAAACTCAGCACAGCCAAAAATATATAAATAAATAAATAGTAAAACAAAAACAAAAGAAGGCCCCGCACACCCTCACATATCACCCCCACCCTGACCCTGTGCCCGGTATCTGAAATTTTATCCACTGCGTGACACTCTTGGACCACATTCTAGCAGAACTGGCAGGACATTCGAGGCATCTGGCCTAAACATCTTATAAAGAAAATGCCCTGGGTGAAAGCAGTGTCTCTCAGGTGCCTCTAAGGCTGGAGATGGCTGGGCAGGTCCCTATGAGAGCAGGTCTGTGCCTTGAACCTGCTCAGGAGTTCAATCAGGTCAGGTCACTGTCACCAGCAGGGGCCTGGCCCTGGATGAGTGGGCGTTGGACGCTGTCTTATCTGAGAATGGGACAGTTGGAAACCATCCTCAGAGGGCCCTCCTTCCTCAGTGGCCCTGGGATCCAGAGTTCAGCGTGAGAGTATGTGAAGGGGCAGACCCAGCCCCCAGGAGAGACAGGAGCAGGGGCTGGCTTCATGCTCCAGGGCACGTCCTCTGTCTGCGGTCTGCCTGCCTGAGGTCGTCCCTTTGAGCTCTTTATTCAAAAAGATTTCCCCAGGCCCAGGGCCCCCTCTCACCTCCACTCCCACCCAAGTCCCCCAATTCTAAAGGAGGGGTGCTGTCCTTGTGCCCCTGTGAGGTTCAATCCCACCCGTGACGCCCCTTTACCTGTGCCCGTCAGTGTGGCTCGCCGCTCTCCCAAGCTGGCTTCTGCCTGCTCTGGGCCGGGCTGGGCTGGTAGGACCTGCTCCCAGCGGTGGGACACACCCACCTCGGCAGATCTCAGCAGATCCCGGCGCCCTGCACGCACTGGCACCCAACCCCAAGACAGCAGGCAGGGAGCGAGACAGAGGAGGAAGCGGTGACCTCAGTGCCTTCACAGTTTGGCCAGAGAAGAAACCCCAGCAGATAATGGCACTTAATGCAGTCCCAACCCTCACCCACTAATGCCCCCACACCACCCATCCCTCACACACCCCTTGTAATTTCCGGGAAGCCTAGCTGTCACACCCGCTACCGCAGACTCCAAATAACTAACCCCCAGCCTCTTGCTCTCCTGCCGGTTCCCCCTGGCTGTCTCGTCTCTTCTGGGTTCCAGCAGATGGTTTTGCTCTTGTCACAGGTGGCTTATACCTCCCTCTGTGTGTTTGTGGGGGAGGGGCAGCAGGACTCAGAAGACAACCCCTAGTCTCCTAGCCTGGGCTGAGCCCTGTCTTCCAGATTAATAGGGCCAGGCATGTTTTCTGCACTCAGTGCAAAACAACAACAACAAAGAAAAACGAGCTTTGAACCCTAGGTGAAAAAGGACATTGTAGTTGAATGAGTATGGGAAACCCTAAGTTGAACAGGTTTCTCTATTACAGGGTTTCTCAGGGTCTTAAAAGATTGACCACATGTTGGTAATAAAAGCTGGGTGATGGGGGCATGAAGGTCCATTGTGTGTTAGTTGCTCAATCGTGTCTGACTCTTTGGGACCCCCGTGGGCTCTAGCCCACCAGGCTCCTCCTTCCATGGGACTCTCCAGGCAAGAATACTGGAGTGGGTAACCATTCCCTTCTCCAGAGGGTCTTCCCAACCCAGGTATCGAAACTAGGTCTCCAGCGCTGCAGATTCTTCACCATCTGAGCCACCAGGGTTGCCTTACTTTATATTTGTGCATGCTTGAGCTTTTCCATAACATTTTCTGTTAAATGCTATAAAGTTACCCACATGTGTCTCCAGAATACATTTTGGGAGATCAGTTATTTTTTATTTTAATGTTGATCATTTTTATGAAGTTTTAGTGTTTGTTTTTCATGTTTTTGGTTTTTCTGGCATGTGAGAGCTTAGCTCCCCGAACAGGACTCGAATCCGTAGCCCCTGACAATGGAAGGCAGTCTTAATCACTGAAGAGTGAGGGAAGTCCCCCAGGTTATTTTTTTAAACTTTTTTAAAAAGTTGATATGTTGTGTTTTCAGTTTTATTCAGTTCAAGAAATTTTATTTTTCCTTTTTTTTTGGCCACGTGGCATGTGGGATCTCGTTTCCCCAACCAGGAATCAAACCTGCACCCCCTGCATTGGAAGCGTGGAGTCTTAACCACTCGACCACCCACAAAGTCCTGATCCCACATTATAAAGGCCGATGCTGGAATCACATCTCCATGCACACTGTCATGACGAGGCTCCCCCACATTCGGACCATTGGGCCCAAGACTGGATGTCAGAGCAAGGACTTCCAGCCCAGTTGCTTCCTCCCTTCTATAAATGGGGAATTCTGCTCTGCTGCCTGGGGCTGGCATCCCCGGACACAGTCTCATTCAGATGACCCTCCAGAGGGATAGTCCTACACTCACATCTGAGATCATGGGATAAGAGCTTCAGAAATGGAGACGCACACACCCTCATGGCCCACACAGTCCCCAAGACACCGGCCAAGACTTCTTCTGACTTCTCAGTCTTCTCCTGGCACAGGACTGCTTCCCTGAGAACCACCCCCAGGGATCCCTTGCTGACAGATGGCTCCATAAGTGCCAGGGGTTGGAGGACTGACTCCCTGGGGGCAGGGGGTGGGCGGGCCCAGGAGGGGATCACAACCAAATCAGGCCACACAAGTTAAAAATAAGCATTTTACGTACAGACATCCTTTAAGGTGGGCAGAGTTCCCATCACCGACCTCTCTGGAACCGCTGCCCTAACCCAAAGGACACATGTTTTGGGGCCAAGTAAGAGACAACCTGGGGTCTGAAAGCAAAATGGATAGTGTGAGAAGAGGTAGCGGGTGGGGAGAGGACAGAGTCCAGCTCATCCGGCTTGGCCGAGGGTCAAGGTGCTAAACTCCTGGCTCCATCGAAGCACAAGGTCCTCGCTCTTGTCCTGAGTCAGGATGGTATACGTCTCATTCTGCAGACATCTCATGCGGGACACCTGCGAAGGGTCCGAGTGGGAGAGCCAGGAGCCAGAGGTATCAGAAGTCCAAACCCCAGGGAGGGGTGGGGGGGGGGGCGGGGGGGGTGGGTGTGGTTGCAGTAAGTGCAGGAAAAGTCAGGGAAGGTGGAAGCTCAGATGTGAATTTTTTTAAAAGCAGACACCACATAGCCCGACCCCCTCCTTTTAGAAATGAGGAGCCCGGGGCTGGAGAGGAAGTGACTTGGCTTAGATGACTCAATGAGTAAGAGCAGGAGGCAGGACTGACACCAAGACTTCTCAGACCAACCTGGCTGGGGGTTCTTCCCTCCCGGTGTGTCCCCAAGGGCTCTGATTGGCAGCCTCCCCTCTCCACCCACTTCCACCCCTGTCCTGGAACCCTTGGCCTGGGGGCCTGGGAGAGCTGCTCACCTCATGGCTGGAGGAGTAGGGACAGAGCTCCGGGGAGACACACCTACTCCCCACACCCCCACCCCCACGCTCAGATGGATGCCACGGCTCGGGGTGCGGGGGTGGGGAGGCGGGGAGGTGGCCAGAACAAGTCAGTGTGCAGTGACCCATGGAGGGGCTGATGGGGGTGGGAGCAGCGGGAGGGGCTCACCTTCCGGTCCCGGTTTCTCATCATACACTGCTGGCTTTTGAAGGCACAGTAGTTGGGGTACTGAACATATTCGGTGTCACAGATCTAAGGCAGGAGTGGGGGATGGGAGGTGGCAGACTTCAGAAGCCTCATAGCCCTTCAGAGCGCGCCCCATGGCAGAAACCAGGGCAGAGAAACAGACCCTCTGCACCGGGCTGTCCCCTTCAGTGTCACCCTCAGTGTCTGGGAAGAAGCTGGGAGCTGAAACTAGGAAGGGGCTGCCCTGCTGGTCAGCAGGCTTCGAAAGCAGCTGAGGAGAGGACGGGGGAAGGGGGCACCAAGGCTCCAGATCGTGGAAGGGTGCCAAGTGGCAGTCGCATCTCAGGGAGTCTCCTGGGGACAGCTTAGGACGGAAGAGGCGCAAGTGTTTCTAATGTGCAACCCTGGGGGGGGCCACTTCCCTCTGTGGACCTTGACACCCCACCCATAAACCTAGGGGAACAGCTGAGATGGTTTGAGGCCCCGTGCAGATCTAGGGGCTCAGGGAGGAGAGCCAGGCAGAGGCCCTTCTGCTCAGCTAAAAGCCCTTTCTTAAGTGGCCTACACTTGTCCTGGTCTTGATTTTTTTCTGTTAAACCATAGAAGGTGGTGGGGGGGTGGGGTGGGTGGTACTGGCTCTTAGCTACAACAGGTTGACCCACAGGGGCGGTGACTTTGCCGGAGGGGGTAAAGCTGATCCCACTGAGAGGGAAAGCACTGGAAGATTCAGGAAGGAGCCTACAGACTAAGGCAGGGAAGCACTGGATCACAGTCAGTGGCACTTCAGGCATCACCCAGGCCTTTGTCTTAGGAATGAGGCCTCCCACCCCCACCTACTGAGGGTAACCTGCAGAGCTGGAACCAGACCTGTCTCTTGCCCCCAAGTCCTGTACCCTCTGGCCTACCGGATTCCTAGTCCTTTGCTAAACACAATCCTGGTCTCCTGGGGGCCCAGGGGAGGTGGAGGTAGGGTGGAGGGTGTTGGGGAGCAGGGAGGGGAGTCTGCTGGAAAGAGGCAGGAGGCTCAGTGAGGAGCAGCTCTCAGAAGCCAGGGCCCCAAGCCTCCCCCTGCCCCACATCCTAGGGTTCCCCAGAGCCAGGGACCAGGAGGAAGCACGGTGAGCAGGGTGGGGCTGACCTTGGTGGGGAAGTCTCCATCCTGGAAGCTCAGGAACTCAGTCTGGAGCCAGCTGGCCACTCGGCTGTCTTCGCAGCCCTTAGTGGCCAGCCGGGCACACCAGAAGTCCATGCGCAGCCCGCCGTATAAGTCCAGCCCATAAAAGCGGCCTGATTTCAGGCTCCCTATCTGTGGCACAGGAGAGCAGTGGGCACCCTGCTCACCCCGCCAGCCCCCAGCTGCCCGGCCCTGCCTGAAGCCCTACCCCTCACCATCCCCCCCACCACTGCAGCCCACCCAGCTGGGTCGGTACCTGGGTGCCGATGGTCATGCTCTGGGAGGCGAGCAGGGGGCTGATGAAGGGTGTTTTGTGGGAGCTGTCACACTGCTGTCGCTGCAGGTTGGCCTCCGAGTGGCACTGCTCCAGCTTCAGCGAGCAGAAGTCACAGAGGGTACATGCGGCTAAGTGTCGCCGCCCAAGGCTGTCACAGACCTGCGGAGGGGTGCGGCTGAGGGCCTGAGGCTGAAGTCCCATGCCCCCACAGAATGTCCCTGCATTAAGCCTTTTCCAGAAGCTCCTCTGGCTTTTCCCAAGCCCTCTCCCCAAGGTCCTCCCCTCAAGGACCTCCCATCAACTCTATTTCTTCCCCCTCCTCCAGGATGGTTTATTTCCTCACAATCTTCATCTTCCTGCACGTGACACCCAAGCCTCTATCATATGCTCTGATCTCTTTCCTGAGCTCTGAATCCCCAAGGCCAAGTGCCTGACAGATGTCTAACTTCACCTAACTGAAAAAAGCTCACAGTCCTCCCTTCCTCTCTGCTATCGAGAATGCTAATATTTACAAAGAGCTGGCACAGTGCTGCACACCATGGCTGATAAATGCCTTCATCTTATTTGGTCTTCCTAGGAATAGAATAGCTACTAAGCACGGCTCCATTTGCCTGCCCAGGAAACTGAGGCTCCTGGAGGTTGAGTCACTTGCTCAAACACACGTCGAGTGTGCATGATGGACCTGGGACACTGGTCTGGCTGCTTCCAACACAAAAACCTGTCCTCTGCTGGAGCACTCGGGTTCAGAGCCTCCAAGTTCTTGGAGGACTTTCTTGGATGCGGAGTCACCTATCTCCCTGCAGGGCTTTCCGCCCTGAGCGAGTCTCCTCAGGAAGATATCGCTCGGCAGGATCTCCAGGCTGTCCTGTCAGCGCATCACAGTCACAGAATCTCTTATGCTGCCTTGCTCGCTCCTCGTAACAGCTACGGGGCAGGCATCATCAGGTCCCTAACCCCAAATCATGACTGAATTCCCCTTTCCTACCAAATGAAATACAACTGCTTCAGACTGCCATTTGGGATTATTCACATCATGGCCTCTTTGACTCTGTCTCCAGGTAAAACGGGCTCCTTACCGTTCTTTCAACCAAGCCCTAAAATCCAGTGAGCTCTCCATTAGTCCTGAACTTCCTATGTGCAGTCCACCTCCACCAAAATATAAGTCTCTTTCCATCACCTACCAACCCACACTCCTTTTGTATAATGCTACTCAATCTCAGCTCCCTGAGGGCAGGAGGAAGAGTGTGTTCATTCTTGGTCCCTCCTGGAATGTCTTCTCTTTCTTGCCTCTGAACCTTTGCACACACTAGTCTCTCTAGCAGGAACCTTCTACCAACTCCTTCTTCTGCCTGGTTAACTTCTTTTATCTCCAGGTCTCAGTTTAAATATCAGTTCCTCTAAGAGGCATTCTCTGATCTTGCCCCAGCATGACTTTTGTGCTCTCCATCTGCTCTCTGCACTTTGGACTTATCCATCATGCGTCGATCCCTGTCACACTGGTCTCCGTTTTGTCTCTCTCTCTCAGTGGACTCCAGGAGGACAGGGGATCGATCTTGTTGCACTCATCGCTAAAATGCCTAGGACAGAACTGCTAGTGTCTCAAATACCTAGCCAGATCAGTATCTGTTGAATAGATGGATGCATGGATGGCACTCCAGTTCTTAGCACACATTTGCTAACTTGTGCTTTTGGAAAGTCCTACACATCTTGGGAATAGAACAGTAAGGAATTTGCTGAGGACACATCGAGATTGGGATCTCTCTAGAGAGCCCTGGAATGGGTTCTAGGACCCCTCCTGGAAAAAGAGCTGCATCTAAGGTACAGCCACGTCCTTCGGTTGGTGAACTGGCTCTGGACGTGACTCAAGCCTAGCAACTGAGCCACAGAAGGAATTGTGGCCAGGAATAGATTCCAGACTCTGTCTTGAACCTCCCTCCTTTTAGGGGAGCTGGAAATGTCTTTCCAAGAAGGGGTTCTCACTTGGAGAGTCTCTCAGGCTTTCTGTGGTCCCGCCCATCCTCTACTCCCTAGGCCCATGAACTCGGAGCCAGTGAACAGCTCGGTGGGCATACCGACACCCCAAAACCAAGGATCTCATTTTCCAAGTACTGCCAGGCCTTGGCTGTCGGGGTTATGACGCAGGTGTTCTCCACAATTGAGTAGCACAGGGTCAGCAAGGCCTCCACATGGGGCAGCTGTAGCAGGCTGCAAAAAGACCAAGATGGCACCGCTGCAGGGGATGGGCCAGAGGGCCAGGGCAGACAGCCACGCCCACTCACTCCCTGCTGCCCTTACCATCCAGTCTTAGTCACATGCATTCAGCATGCTGGAGGTGGCCTTAGAGGCCTCCAGATCAACCGCCTCCTTTTACAGATGAGGAACTGAGACCCAGAAAGGGGAAATGAAATTTGCAGTGCTCATCAGAGACAGAGAGAAACCCAGAACCCAAGTCTGGTAGCTCTAGCTTCAGGGCTCACCCCATGCCAGGTAGAGATGAGCATCTAGGACAGTGCTTAAGCCACAGGGCAGGTGAGGCGGACAGCTGCTGGGTGCACCCAAAGCCCAAGCAGATCTGGGTGGGTCTGAGGCTGAGGATGGTCAACTGGGCTTCTCATCCCCAAAGGCAGAAGGAAGGGTGGGGCTGGTGGGGGAGACGGAACTTCCAGTACCTGCCAGGGCTCTGGGATCTCCAGATGGGCTCCCCATCATACATGTCATTCATTTCATCCATCTCCTGCACCGATCGGATAAGCTCCTGGAGGTTCTCCATCAACAAGGGAGTAGACTCCACTTCCCGCACCCGGGGAGTGAAGGAGAAAGGGTTGGAGGACACAAGTTCAGATGGAAACCTGGGCTCTGGGTCTGCCTGCAGCCTAGACATTGACTCCAGCGCCTCCTCTGTGCCCTGGCCTTCCTCCTGCTTCCCCTCCTCCTCCTGCTCCTCCTCCTGCTCCTCGTGCTCCTGCCCCCGCTCCTGCTTGTGCTCCTGCCCCTGCTCCTGGCCGCCCAGGGACAAGGAGGACTGGAGCAGCTCCTCCACGTTGCTGTTCAGCCGCTCGGGCCAGGGCTGGGAGACCTGTCGTTCGGCGGCTGCAGCAGGGTTTGCAAGGGCCCAAGAGAGAGAAGGGGAAGGGGTGGTCAGGCTTCTGGCACTCTGTCTTTGCAGAGGGACACACATAAACACACACAAGCACACACAAAACATACAAACACATAAGCACACACATAAACACAAAAGCACACACAAACTGACACATAAACACACACAAACCGACACATAAACACATAAGCACACAGACACACATAAACACAAAAGCACACACAAACACATAAACATATGAGCACACACAAAACACACAAACACACACATAGGCACACACATAAACACAGAAGCACACATAAACACACACATAAGCACAAACACACTCATAAACACAAAGGTAGAGGAAAGCAGCCTAAATGACACATGTTCACACAACCAATCATAAAAAACACAGGCAAGAAGACAAATATCAAAACAATAGTACTATGGTGACGGTGGTAGTAGTGTTACTGGTCCCCTTCCACCTCCCTCACAGGGGTCCTCTTTCCTAACCCACTTCAAATACCACCTTTTGTCTCTCACTTAGGAAGCACCAAGTATTTTTAATACCTAGCAGCCAATCCTTTTTGGAGTGAAGATGTGAGCTGAGAAAGGTGCCAGAGAACTTCTTAATGCAAGAGTGTTTTGGGGAGCAAGGACAAATCAGTTCAGGGCAGAAATGGATGTAATGTCAGAAAACACCCTGATACAGGAAAGTCTTAACTTGTATTCAAAAAAGCAGGCTCTCCCTTTTGCAAACAGCTGCCCAAGGCTACCTCCAGCAGCTCACTTCCCCAGGTCACTCCGGTCGATACCCTAAGCCCTGGGTTCAGGGACTCTGGGATGAGAGGCTGGCAGGGTCTCACCTGTGATGTGGGAGGACATGGGGGAGGTCACTGTGGTGGGCGGCAGCACTTCAGGTGAAGTGTCCACCTCCTTGAGGGTGTTGGGTGAGAGGATGGAGACTGGCTGGGAGCACCGGACCCTCTGCAAGGAGAGAAGCAGAGGGGGAACGCTTTTCACAAAGGGCACTTTTCCACTGTCACAGTTCCTGGGAGGAAATGGGACATGGCCCTGGGTTGAACCCTCTAGATCTGAGACGGGGTCCCCTGCAAAATCAGACACCCTGCCGGCCCACATTCCTGCCTTCAGGCTTTTACATTTGACTTGAATGACATCACAGTAGGGAGGATCGGGAAGGGCTTCTCTCTGCCTTGCCTCTGGCTTACTTTTCTGGCAATAAACGGGATTGTTCAGAGAGTCTGAATGCCCAAGGTGAGACGGTCTGCACATATAATCTGGGTGAATGTCGGCAAATTGACTGGGAGGGAGGACCTAAGGATAGCCTGGAGCCCATCCTCAGTGACACCAGATTCAGGTTCTGTCTTGACCTCACCTTGGCGTAGAAGACATGGTTGGAGCAACGGTACTGGGTGAACTGGCAGAAGGACTCAAACCAGGAGGCGTAAGGGAGGTCTGAGCAGACAGCACCTGGGGAAGGGCGGGGCACAGGTGAACACAGGGGTGTAATCCTTCCGGGAGGGAGGGTGCGAAGGGCTCCCGGAGGCCGAAGAGCGGGGCACCCGGGCTCAAGGCCCAGGGCCAGCCGTCCCCTCGCCCTGGGTCGAGGGAGCACAGGGCTGGCCCTCACCGTCCGGCACCAGGCCGTGGTTTTCATACTGGTCTAGCTGGACGAGGGTGGGGTTTCGGCAGCCGTGGGTGGCGCGGAGCCGGCAGGTGGTCTCCGCCTTCCAGGTAGGGGTCAGCAGTGCGAAGAAGCGCTCATACTCCGTAGGAGACAGCGGGCTGCCCGGCGTGGAGGTCGAGGCGGAGTCCTGGGCAGGGGCCGGTGCCAGAGGCAGGAGCAGCACTGCAGGGCGGGGACAGACCACGATGGACCCCTCTCCGCACCCGCCGTTGGGGAATACCCATCCCGAGAGCTGGGCGTGCACTCGGGGACTGCGCGTCTGGCCACTAAGCCGGGGTGAGTGTGCGGGGGGCTGGGGCGGGGGAGCGATGGGGAGAGGCTGGAGGCGGACCCGGGGGAAGGCAGCTCGGAGACGGTGGAGAGCTCCGGGGGCGGAGGCGCGCTCACCCCTCAGGAGTGAGAGAAAGGAGCCTGCGGCGAGATGCCTCATGGCCCCAGACGGTCGCCCGCGTTCCTCGGACCGAGCGCCTCTAACGGGCCAAGCCAGGGAGAGCAGACAGGAGGGCGGGCGGGGCCCGAGGGGGCGGGGCGAGACCAGTCGACGTCACAAAGTGGGGGCGGGGAAACTGATGCGTGGCTGGACTTTGCCGGAGGGCGGTGGCGGGCCCCCGTGTGTCACTACCCAGCTCGAGAAGACTAGGACGGCAGGAGCGATCACAGACTCTGGCAGGGGCTGGATAGCGTAGCTTCCGTGTGTTCTTTACCTTATTACCTATCCCATCTCCAAGCTGAACCCAAACACAGGACAGTTTTTCTTCCTACTTTACAATCTGGCCTTCCAGTAGTCACACAGGGATGTGAGAGTTGGACCATAAACAAGACTGAGCACTGAAGAAATGATGCTCTCAAACTGTGGTGTTGGAAAAGACTCTGAAGAGTCCCTTGGACTGCAAGATTAAACCAGTCAATCCTAAAGGAAATCAGTCCTGAATATTCATTGGAAGGACAAATGGACAAATGCTGAAGCTGAAGCTCCAATACTTTGGCCAACTCATTCGAAGAGCCAACTCATTGGAAAAGATCCTGATGATGGGAAAGATTGAGGGCAGAAGGGGGCAACAGAGGATGAGATGGTTGGATGGCATCATGAACCCAATGGGCACAAGTTTGAGGAAGCTCTGGGAGATGGTGAAGGACAGGGAAGCCTGGTGTGCTGCAGTCCATGGGGTGGCAAAGAATCGGACACAACTGACCGACTGAACAACAAATCCCAGGTGAGGACTAGGGCAGAGATGGAACATACAACACAAAGTTGGGGCTTGGAGGGAAGGAACCAGAGGACACCTATAGGTAAGTGAGCCAGAGTGGGGAGTAAGATGGGGGTTCTGGTGAGGAGACCCTGCATAAGGAGGGCTTAGTCTATGGAAGTGGTTCCAGGTGGGCATAGGTGAGACAATTCATTGGAGGTAAGTTTTTGCTTTGTGTTTCAAATAAGTCAGGCTAATACTTAGTATAACAGTTCACATATAAAACACAAGTACACATTTATTGGAAATTAAGTGAAAGATATCTTATGGGGAAAAGATGCACAGTCTTGAAGGTTTTGGAAACCCCTTGTCTGAGGCCCAGTTCCAGCCAGCTCTGTCCTTTCCATGCTGAGAGGTGGTGGGTCCTGGGGCAGAGGCACCACTTCGGGTTCCACGTCTGGTCCTACTTCCAGCATGTCATCCTCCTGCCTTTTAGCCGACTCAGAGGATGCAAACTATGCTCAGCACATGTGCTAAAAGTGTCTCTACAATAAACACAGCAGGCCAACACGTACAGCTTTTATTCACCAACTCGATTCTTTTACAACTGAGATACTGACACTCTGCCCTGCCCCTCCCACTCACAAGGCTGGAAGAGTCCTCTCATTACAGAGGAAGGGGTGCCCCTTCAGCCAGGGCCATGGCCCAGAGGACCCAGAGGAGCCCCCCACTGGAAAAAGCATGGAGAGAGTCAAGGAAGTTTATCACGCATGGCCCCCTCCAGGAGGGGAGGGAATCAGGAAGCTGGGGGAGGGCCCCATGCTACTGCCCCAGTCCTTAAATACAAAGCAATGAGAGAAAAGAGGACCATCCCTCAAAAACACAGCACCAACCTCGGTGTGGAGGCAAAAGGACAGTGGGCAAGACCACTTCCCTCTGGAGGGGGCGGGCTGAATGAGAGCACATACCATTAGCGGCCGCAGCACCCCTGGACCAGGGTCTAGGTGCAGCCTCAGCACCGGAAGTGGGGAGGGGAGAAGAGAAGATGACAACATGGCGCCACCCACCTCTCCCTAACCCCCGGCCCAGCCAGGCATCCCACTCCCCACTAGCCAGGGCAGGGGATGTGGAAGAAACTGTGTTGGAATCCAAGGCCCTTGTCTATTTCTTTTTTCGTTCTTGGGAGCAGCGTGGGCAAAACCTACAAAGGAAGGTAACAGAGAAGGTGGGGGAGAAGGTGAGCAAAGGGGAGGATGCTCTCTGTCACTCAGCTCAGGGAAGTCCAGCCCCGACCACAGAGCTCACTCACCATTTCCCCCGAGGCTTGGTGGTCAGCCCCACACAGGCAAAGTGGAACCACTCGATGGAGCACTGGAAAAGGAAGACGGTGGAGGAGCAGAGGGCAGGGAGCAGGGTGGGGCAGAGGAAAGAAAAGAACCCCCCCACCTGAGAGTCCTCAGGAGCATTCCCTATTCCGTCCTGTGGGAGGATTCTTGAAGGGTCCAAGGTCAACCACCTCCAACTCCCTTCCTCCTGTCCTGAGGTCCCACTCTCCGGCCCTTACCCCCTTCTGGTACCCAACTCCCTTCCTGTCCCCAGAGCCCCCCGCCCTGAGGCAAACCGGTTCTTACGTCAGGGTTGTCACAGCCAATCATCTCCCCGTAGGAGACCTGGTGACAAAGGCAATAGGTGGGTTCGTTGGGATCCACAGGCATATCCAACACATCAGAGGGGTGGACACTGCCAAAGGTCACTGAGGGCATCCCATACTCAGGGCTTCTGCGTGCCAAGAGGGAGAGAGAGTGTCACCTGCAGGAAGGGACGCTACAGCCTGACGCTCAGAGTGGCACGAGGAGATCCCTGTGGGGCTAGTGGTCTGTGGCTTCCCCTCTGTATCCAGCAGATACCAGAGTGACAGAGAAGGGGGCGAGGGGCGGGGCGGGGGCAAAGAGGAGCCTGTCACTTGGCAGGGTGCTCCCTGACTCACTCACGTGCGCACAAGTTTTAACTTCTTCTGGGTGGCCTTGGGGGCTTCTTCGTCGGAGTTTTTCCCTTTGGAACGAGCACGGGCAGCCTTCTTCTCCTTTTGAGTCCGACCTTCCAGGGAAGAGGGGGAGGGGCAGCCAGAAGGCAGGGACAGAAAGATGGGTTAAGGACCCCTCCTCTCCTCCAACCTGGGGGTCCTCCCTTGGAGCTGAGGAACGGGCTGGCTGCCCCCTCGGAATCTTCGCTCCAACTCTCATGGCCCACCCCCCTCCTCACTCTTTTTGCCTTTGCTGGAAGAGCTGTCATAGTCACTTGACTCAATCTGCTTCTCCTTCAGATCAGCCTCAAAGCGGGCCAGGTCTGTGTCCAGTCGCCGAATGTGTTTGTCCACCTGGGTGGGAAGGAAGGAAGGAGAAGGAAGAGCTACCAGGCTGGTTCCAGTAAAAGCAAACAGGCTAAGGCAGAATCCATATATCTCCAAGACCCCACACAGATCCCAGCACACTACAGGAGGGGAGGAGGACCCTGAGGAGCAGACAGGAGGTAGTGGGGAGCCATGAGTAGGGCCATACCATCTCATAGGTCTGCATGGCAAGCTGCACCTTGTCATCACCAAACTCCTTGCACTTGCCATAGGCTTCCTGGATCTGTCTCAGAAGGGCCAATTTTTCCTCGGAGCTCCGGCTGCGGGCGCTACTCATATATTCACTGGCCAGCTTGTCAATTTCAGCCTTCAGGTCTACAACAGAGGCAGAGGGCTGGTCACAGTGGCCCCCATGTGGCAAGGTTAAACACACTTCTGCCTCTTGCTCCTCAGACCTTTTGCATTGACCATCATAACCTTTGAACTAAAACACACTCAACATTCCTAGGCACTGTGCCACATACTCAAGTGATGCAATGTGGCCACAACATTTGTTGTGAAGGACCTCTGATTGCTGGAAACATTGCTAGCATAGTTGGAACTGGACTTATGGAAACATAAGGAAGGATTCTTTGCATGCTGCACTAATACGAAGTACGTTTCTGTTGATGTCTGAAGATGCTTCTTTGCATGGCTTGCTGCCTCTTAAACCATGACCTCTGTCTCAAAAGCCATCTGGTTTCTCGTCTCAGAAACATCCTGCAACAACTCTGAGAGCTGCAGACCAGGCCGAGTCATCTGCTGCTGCTCGTGACTTCCAGGGTCCATACACCTACGTCTCAGCATTGAAAATTAGGCCCGAGTTCACTCATGGAACAGTTCTTCTGCTTATTGTCCACCCTGTTTGGTTCATCATTTGCAACTTGCAAATATTCTCCATCACTTTTTTCTCCTGTGTGTTCATTTTAGATACTGCTCCGAACATTTTATTGGGGAAGGCTGGTGATACCCCCAAACACCGAGACCATAGATGCCTACTGCCTAATATTATAGCACTCAGAGAAAATGTGGATGGAGCCAAAAGCATGACTCCCAACACGGTGTAGCAACAAGTAACCACAGCAAGGACCTGTGAGCACACTAGGTTTACGCTCTGCTTTGTTCCAGGCCCTTGGAGGAAGTTGGAAAAGCATGTATGTGGTTCAGTCATCTCCCAATGGGTCTTTCTGTGCATGAACTCAAGAGCCAGAACTATATTACAAATCAAGGAGCTGGTGGTTGGCATTCAGCAGGGAGTTCTCAGGGGCCTATGTCCAGGATCTGAGATGATATTTACTTGTCCATGAGTAAACTGACCCAGAGTAACTTAAATCACAGCTGTAGGCATTCTAACACCAGTTTGTTCCACCCCTGGGCAGGGATACATAAGGATACACCTACATATCCTTCAGCAAGCATGGGGGAGAGCGCCAACAGAGACCTTCGACTATGAGACAAACTCGCCCACTGCAGTGTAGCCTCAGGCTCCAAGTAAATGTCTCAATGCAGCCAAGCTTAATCAATGTCCAAGGACGGCCACAGATGGCACCTAATGCTTCTGTAAGGTTGAAGCATACAGTGTAGAGATTCTGATGTTAATTGCTGCCTTTTTTTTTTTCTCTTTCTTTTTAACATCTCCTCATGCAGCAAAGCTGCTGCGTACCAATGTGAGCTGTAGTCTAAAGCCACGATGAATTTTGTGACAGTAATGTTAACAGCCCAGTGGAGCAGAAACATTCTAGTCTTCCTACAGACATATCGAACATGGAGAAGAGAAATGATTCCAGGGTTGACTGTGGTTTTTCTCATTTTTCCTGAGGGAGATATAAAGAGCACAGCATCTCTAAATCCTTGTGGCATTGTCACAATACTCCACATGTTATGAAAAAGCTGACAAAGAAACATAGGTCATCATTATTCTCCTTTTAAGAATTGCAAGAGAGTGAAAGGGAAGACAAAGCAATCTAGATTAAACCAGATGATACAGTTAACACCAAACAGGAGGAAAGATGATCACACACACTCACTCTGCACCGGGCTCCTTACTCTGCACATACCCTCTGTTCTTTGGTCCAGGTCCCTCATGAGCTGGAAGTTTCTCTGCAGTTCAAAGGGCAGGTTTTCAATACCTGGGGAGAAGAGGAGAAACTAAGACTCCCTGGACTTCCGAGGTCCTATAGCTGCTTTTGGGTGCTTCCCTGGTGGCTCAGATGGTAAAGAATCTGCCTGGAATGCAGGAGACCCAGGTTCAATTCCTGGGTCAGGAAGATTCCCTGTACAAGAGAATGGCAACCCACTCCAGGATTCTTGCCTGGAGAACTTCATGGACAGAAGAGCCTGGCAGGCTACAGTCCATAGGGTTGTAAAGACTCAGACATGACTGAGTGACTGACTTACACACACACACACACACACACACACACACACACACTAGCTGCTTTTTGAAAATAGATTATCTGTGACAGCACTCACCATTCCTTTCTCAGGAGGAGCCATGCCCGCCTGTCTCCACACCTAGCTCCCCATCTCTGCACACTGTCCTACCCTCTCCCCTTCAGTAACTTTACAAATCAGCCCTTCCCTCTTCATGCCCTCGGGAGTTCCCTGGTGATACAGTAGCTAAGACTCTATCCTCCCAATGCAGGGGGCTCGGGTTCAATCACTGCTCAGAGAACTAGATACCACATGCTGCAACTAAGTCCTGGCACAGCCAAATAAATACTTTTTTATAAAATGATCTCTTTGCCCTCAACTTACAAATACTCTACTGGTACTCTTCAGTGATCACACACATACTTCCAATCTGCTCTCCAAACAGTAGCCAGAATGTTCTTTTTAAAAATGCAAATCTGATCAAGTCACTCTCCTGTTTATAAACCTCCAGTCACTTCCCACTGCAATATTCCAAGTCCTACTCTGCACTTTCTGGCCCTTGCTGCACACCAGACCTGACTCAGGTCAGTCCCTGTCTGTGCGCTCTCTGCTCTGTCACACTGGCCTTCTCTGAGTGCCTTGAACTTGCCAGTGCTCTTCCAGACGCTTGGCTTTCCACACACTGCTCTCTCTGCCCAGGACACCCTGCCCCGTCTCTTTCACCCTACTTCCGCTATCCCTCTTGGCCTACTAAATTTCTGTTCATTCTTCAAAGTTCACCTCAACCCTGACTGCCCCAGACTCCAACAAGTGCCCTGGGTTATGTTGTCATGCTATTCTATGGCTACCCTTTGGCAGGGCAGACACTTTGGAGCACTTCTCCAATGTAATTAAATAAGCAATTATGTAATTAGTTATATGGTATGTCTCCCCAGCTCCCCAAAGGGTGAGATATGTCTGTCTTCTCTCCTATCTCCCTAGTGTTTAGAACTATGACATGCATACAGAGGATCCTCAATAAATAATTGAATATAAATGCATGAATACTTACATTTCTCTCATAAAAAAAATTCTTTCCATGACTCCACTTTCAAACTTTTCAAATGTGTCCACTGCTTTAACCTAAAGACTTAGGTCCACCACCAGTTAACTAAGATTAAGTCACCACTGATTTACCAAATCAAATAATCTAATTATTAGTTCTATCCTAAAAAAAATGTTTGCAGCACTCTCACCATCTTCTTGCCTATGTGTAACTTCCTATTAAGATTCCAAATCTCCTCACACACTTTCAAGTAATTTCATCACTGACATTCCCTTAGCCTGTCCCTTAAATGTTACTATTTTCTTGAACTTACACTTAAGTTAATCCCATTATTTTCTCCTACTTTCTATGAATGATCTCCATTTCATTTACTCTTACAGATACAATTATCATTCCCATGCTTAAATCTAGGTTGAATTAAGTATCTTAGTAACTCCTGAATTTCCTATCTTGTTGATGATATGTCTACCTCACTTCCCAAAACAGGAAATCGAGATGTCACCTTAGATTCCTCTTCCTCTCTCAACTGCTCATTCAGTCAATCACATTGTATTTACCTCTTAAATACTTCTGTCACTCCTTGAGATCAGGTCCTCATCTCTGACCAGAACTGTTATCACTAATTGATCTTGTATTACCAGAGTCATCATGCTCCAATTTACCATACATCAATAACTTTATTTTAAAAAGTTCATTCCATTTAGAAAATCTATCCATTCCTCACTATTTAGAGTGCAAGCTTCTTAGCCTGGCTTTAAAGACCATGCACAATCTAGCCCCAGCTGCATCCTCCAGTGCCATTTTCCAGTCTTTCACCTCAGAGTTCTGTACATCAAACACTCTGGCCTCATCTTTCCCTGATCTTGCTACAAATCCATCAGAACACTTTTGCTGATGCTTCCCCCAACCTTCAATCCCCTCTCCCTCTCCACATGGGCAAATAAACACTCAACCTTTAAGATTCGTCACATCCTCTGTAAAGCTTTACCTACACCTCTAACTAAACTAGCCTTTTCCTCCAGTGTTACCAACTAGCTGTTTAATGTATTTCTGTTATTTCAATTGTCACACTTTTATAATTATTTATTAGAATCTACGTCCTACTAGTCCATGAGCACCTTGAGGGGAAGGTCTGTGTGGTATTCATTCTTGTATACCTTCAGTACCTGCCATTATGTCTGACCCACAGCAGGACATCAATGAACGAATGAATGACTCCCAACGCTAAGGCAAAAGTAAGAGAATAGGGTGACAGGCTCTGTGAAGTGGTGGGTCACACAACTGGCATAAACAGAACACCAGATTTCCATCTGATGGGAATTGGGTCTTTACTCCAAGAGGAGAAACCTTCCAGTCCATCTGACAGTGGTCACTCGTAACCCCCTATCCCCATAAGACGCATCTTCGAAAGAACTGGGCGGAGAACCGCAAGCGGATCTTCGTCGCTGCTCCAATGGCAATGGATGATATACTAAAACGACCGATTCAGAACGACTTTAAGAAAAGATTATCCGGAGGCCGGAGACCCTGATGACAGGGGCAGCAAATATCTTTCCGGCTTTGCCTATCAGCCCTTCCAGAGCCGTCCCCCAGCCCCGCGAGCAGCCCCTCCCTCTTCTACACCTCAGAGCGAGGCCCCGCTGCCCCGCCCCCTATTTCTTCACACACTCGTCTTTTCTCCCACGCAACCCTTCACGATCGTGACTTTCTGACCATAAGGACTTCAGGGCCATAGAGCGCCTCAGCCCGAACCCCCACCCCCACCCCTCTGTGACCCCTGACCCGCTCCTCCAGCCTGCTCTTACTGTCCAGATAATGTTCCAAATACATCCCCGCAGCCATCTTGAAGCAAAACAAAGCAACTTCCGCCCCACCCCGGAAGTGACTGAAAGCAACGGCCGCCGAAGCGGGCCTCCCCCCGTCTTGGAGCTCTTCCGCCCTCACGAGGTCAATTTCCTGTCTGAGTACAGCGCCTGTCGAATCGCCGCCTCCCGGCGCAGACCCTCGTCCCTGGCGGGGCGGCCGGGCGCGGGGCCGGCGGCGGCTTAGGCTGAGGGCGCCATTTTGCGTCGTCGCTCAAACTTCCGTTCCCTCCAGGAGGGGGACGTGCGGGCGAGGAGACCTGTCTCTTTGGGCTTTTAGTCCACATAGAGCTGTTTTCAGCAGCCAGGAGTTGTGAAGCTGGCGACCAGGGCAGGTGCCTTCTCCAGAGTCAGGGTGCTAAGTGTAAATCCTCCCCGTTTCTGTTCACTCACGCGAACGCCAACTCTCCAGGATTATGTTTTAACGTGGAAACAGCTCATTACAAACGCTGCTTGTAAGTACAAAATACTCCTCACAATAAAGCTGCGACTCCCCTCACCTTTTGCAAGGGTTTCTGTCATTCCAGGACGTTCCCGCTTGCAAAGTGACAGAGTACTGCCGGCCTTGTCCTCCCGTGTTTGTCTCCATTTTTACTCGTTTATGTATGATGTTAACAGGCACAGAGCTGTCACAACTGGGCCAGATAGACGCCAGCTATCACCCTGACCCGCGACAGCACAGTGACAAGTACCCTTCTCATTAGGATGGAAAGCCACCAATGCAGACAGGCCACCACACTAGGGACACAGATGTCATTGACCAGAACGAGAGTGTTGGAGATCATTGTCATCTATCTCTAAGCCACACATTCTTGATAATTATCAATGTCACATGGCAAGTTTTTATGACATTTTCAGCCACATAAAATGTTAAAAAAAAAAGGGGGCAAGGTGAAACCCCAGATATACTACTGAGCAGGTGGTACGATCTGGCCACAGAATCTAGATGATGTCCTACCTGGCAAGCAGCAGGCCCTTGGATAATTTAACCTCCACGCCCAGTTCCTTCTCTACAAAATGACCATATATGGTTGTTACTATGAGTGTGAGTATATCCTTTGAGAGTAAATCCTGATTGTAATACCTGTGATGAAGGTAGGGCTGTTAGTGTCAATTCAACTGTTAGTGAGAACAAGGGGAAAAAGCAGTAAATATTCAGGAAACAGACACCACCTACCTGGTCACATGTGGTACATTCATTCCTGTCACACTACAGAGACTCTGATGCCCACACAAGATCTGTGCCCTAAACCAAGAGGCCTTACTTCACTGATTATCCACACCCACCAGGTAACTAGCATGGGTGCCCAGCAGTCCCACAGATGATGGCCACATTGTTGTATGTGGGAGCTTTGTCATAGCTTTTTCAGTGCTTTAATTTTCTTTAGTTTTCAAAAAGAAATCTTAAGACGTGATCTGGCCCAATCACTTCATGTAACAGCTGAAGCAGCATCACCGCCAACACTGGCTGATAGGAGAGAGCTGGGACGAAAGTCAAGGTTCCCCAACCATGCACTTCTCCTCAGCACAACCATCCTGTCGTTCTTCAGTCCTTCCAGTGGTGTCCACCACTGGAAACCTCTGGTTTTAGGTGACAGCTGGAGTTAGCGCTGAACCCTCAGGTCCACAGGTCTTTCCAGGAGACTGTGCCTCCATTTTTTGGATATGGTGCTTCATGGTGTCCTGTTAAGGTATGACTGATACCCTGCTCTCACATACTTGGGCACTTGGTCCTCACCACAGGATTTGTCTGTAGGAACCCTCGTAAACCAAAGTTCCACTTCAGAAATTTCAAGGCTTTGTGGCCTTCTGTGGCTAAGGACACACACACACACACACACACACATAGCCCTATCGCACAGCATTCATTCCTACCACTCACACACTACTGTCAATCCTCCGTCCTGGCCTTGAATGCCTCTCCAGATAGCTATTTCCCCCATGCTTATACTCACATCAGTAGCTCCACTGCCTCTGATCCTTTTACACGAATTTATTTCTATACAAGGTTCTAAAAACACCCCTTGGTTTTGTACATAAGTTTTTCTTTTTTTTGTCTTCATTTTAAATTGCTTTATAACAACTTGTTTCCTGATTATTTTTTTTTTTCATTTTCTCTTTTCTCGGAAATCTGCCATGATTTAAAAAAAAAAAAGACAAAAAAATGTTGTTGGCCAGGAGACAGGGTGGAGAAAAACAAAAAGGGGACAAAAATAAACAAAACATCAAATATGAAAATTCTGAGATAATGCGTTTATAAACACAGAAATGGTTACAACAAAGATGGCCGTGATGAGTGGGTATATATATATTTATATATATATATTTATATATAAATCCGTGTCCGGCAACTGACCGTGGCACCTAGGGAGCTAAGTCCAGTCTTTGCATTTGCTCAGAACTCTCCCTTCTCTGCAGCACTCCCTTGTGGGGTTTCATAAGGAACCCACAGCTCCTTAGGCTGGGGATTGGGAGACACAGCACAGGGCCTCGGCTGGCAGAGAAGGGGAGAGAGTCCAAGGAAAACCATAACCCACACTTCTAAGCCACCTTGACCATTTTGGGGATCTTTGGCCCCTTGGGGACCACATCTCAGCCCTTGATCCCCCACCCCCAGACCTCCTTCCGGTATTAGGTAGAAGTGAAGTGAGGTCATGAGGAAAAGAAAATGGCTCCCAGGGACAAGGGCACGGGAGGAACCTCTGTTCTTTCGCAGGCAAGAGTAGAACAGGAGGCTGGCTGCATTTAGGGCTCCCTCCTCTCTGACATCGGGGAGGGCCAACCTCTAGTCCTCTTATCAGCCCGAGCTTGGAGGATCACGAGGGTGAGGAGAGTTAAGTGCCCCGCTGGAATAGTCTCTATGAGGTCATAGCAAACCCCTCCCCTGAGCACCAACCCCCAATTTTAAAAGCTATGCTTAGGCAGGGAGGCTGCCGGATTACACTACCAGCTCAGTACTCCTCTGCCCATCGGGAGGGCTGACGTTCCTTCAGAAGAGGAGCTGAGAATAAGGATGGTACCCTGGGAAGGAAGGCTGCGCCTGAGGCCCAAGGAGGTGAAGCCGTGGCCTGTCAAAGAAGAGGAGGACTTTTCCCATCGGGAGGAGCTGAAGAAAGGAGGACCGGCACTTCCTCCCCCTCTTCCCAGTGGCCGGCAGCACAGGTCTCTACGAGCTGGCCAGGTGCTCCACCTGGATGGTGCTGGTGGTGACGGTGAGGCAGATGTCCTTGTGATGCTCCGCCGTCTTATAGGGGCTCAGGTCAAAGGAACACTGGGGTGGAGGGTTCGGGTTGCTGTCCCCACCACCCCCACCCTGGGGGGCTGCCCCGGGAGGCTGGAAGTGTGGTGGCTGTGGCTGCTGTGGCTGTGGCTGCTGCGAAGCCTGAGAGGCCTGGGCCTGGGCCTGGGCCTGGGCCACTGCTGCTGCCGCCGCCGCCGCCTGCACCTGCTGCTGAAGATCAGGAGGGTTGTGTTTGCGCATGTGTTTCATCAGGTACGTTTCCTGGGGGAGATGGAAAAGGAGTTGAAGAGAGGAAAGGAGGGCTGTTACTTAGCTTTAAATGGAAAAACATGGATACAGAGGTGTTCTGGAGCCTCGCAGGTTCTCCCCTGAAGCCACTTTCAGGGCTCACTACTGGGTGGACAAGAGAGGGGGACTTTATAGAGTCACTGTGGGCGTTCAACTGGCGCAGGGAACGCTGTCATTTTCTATGGAACAACTTGAACACCTTTTTCTGGAGTCTAGTGTGTGTGTGTGTGTGTGTGTGTGTGTGTGTGTGTGTGTGTGTGTGTGTGTGTGTGTGTGTGTGTGTATGTGTGTGTGTGTGTGTGTGTGTGTGTGTGTGTGTGTGTGTGTGTGAAGCCACTTCAGTGTCTTGACTCTGCAACCCCATGGACTGTAGCCCACCAGGCTCCTCTGTCCGCGGGATTCTCCAGGCAAAAATGCTGGAGTGGGTTGTCATTTCCCCCTGGAGGGGAGATTCCCGACCCAGGGATCGAACCCGCGAGTCTTACATCTCCTGCGCTGGCAGGCAGGTTCTTTACCACTAACACCACCTGGGAAGCCCTGGAGTCTAAATGAAGAGATCTAACTGAAATCTCACATCTCAGAATTTCAAGGTGCTTTCTTTTGTCTGTGTCTAAGAGAAATGAAGAATCACTGCTGAGCAGTCAACCTAGGCTTAAAGGATCAGGCACCCTCTACATTTCCTCAGCTCTGCATCTTTTCACTTCGGTTCTCTTTCCTGATTCTGGTAAGTTGGAGCAAGGGAGCAGGCGTGGTTACAGCTCTCTATCAGAAAGGTGGGGTGCAGCGGCTGAAGGGGGTAGGGGAGCACTCACCGACGTGTATGCCCGGCTACAGATGGTGCAGGTGTACACCTTGGCATGCTTCACTGTGTGCGTGGACATGTGCACCTCCAGCGAGGTCGCGTCTGTGTATGCCCGGTGACAATTGTGGCACTTGAAGGGTTTATCTTTGTTGTGCTGCCGCCTGTGGGACTGAGAAAATTGGGAGGAATGATGATGGGTGCGGCAGACTCTGCCTCGCACCTCCTTGACCTTAATGGAAAGCCCTGAGTTTGGCGCCAGGACTCTTGGCCCCTGCTTCTGTCCACAGACAGTAGAAACCACTTCAGATGCAACCTCAGGAAGCACCAGCTAAGGGAAGCAGCACCCTTAGGGCAGCAAGCACCAGGATCTCAAAAGTGAGACTGGCAGCGATGCCAGGGCCATTCATTCACTAGTTCTCAACGAGAGGTATGGGGATCACTGGGAACACCAAGACCTCTCAGGGGGCTGCCAGGTCAAAAGAATTGTCAAAATAGTGGCAATAAGATACCATTTGCCTTTTCATGATCATTCTTTCCTGACTGCACAGATAACACAGTATCTAATATGGAATAGAATAAACGCAGCACAAAGAGAGTCCCTCCATCTTCCAGTGAGCCAGACATTAGAGAAGGAAGCATAAAAGTAAAACAATGCCATTCTTCTAAACTTTTTTTAGGCAGGCGGCGGGGGCAGGATTTAGAGGTATTTATGCTGATGTGGAAGGGGGTTTGTTACTTTTATTTTTTTAATTTTTAAAATTTATTAAAAAAAAAATCTTTTAGCTGAGCCACATAGCATGTGGGATCTTAGTTCCCTGACCAGGGATCAAACCCACACCCCCTGCATTGGCAGTGCAGTCTTAACCACTGGACTGCCAGGGAAGTCCCTGTTTGTTACTTTTACAAACAAATTACTAAACAGTTTTTCAGTTTGATAATCTCTGTAATTAGGTGTTATTACCCACATCCACAAAAGCTCTTTGGGTTCCTCGATGACTGTTAAGAGTGTAAAGGGTCCTGAAAAAGTTTGAGAACCATTGGCTGGTGACATGGCACCTCAACCCCCAAGTCTCAGACTTCAGGCCCTGTGTGGAGGGTGGAGCAGTTACCTGCAGGTTGGAGAGCTGTGTGAAGGCTTTCTCGCAGCCTGGGTGTGCACATTTGTACGGCCTGTCCCCGGTGTGGATTCTGCACGGTATGAGAAAAGGAGAAAGGGAGAGGACGTCAGCGAGGCTGCCCAGGGACCAGCGCCTCAACGGGCCGCCTTGGGGAACACGGCGCGGGTCTCCAGGAGGCGCCAGCTCAGGCCACAGGCCCAACTTCTGCTCGCTGTTCATGCTACATGGCTCAAGCTGGGCTCCTTTAAGGGGAGGGGAAGGCTGGGGGCCTTCAAGGGACAGTAAGGCCACAACCTGGCAGTCGAGGCAGCTCCCACAGTAATCATCTCTCACGAACATTCAGAAACGTTAAGATAAACAAAACAGCAAGAAGAAACACAGGACACTTCTCCCGTGGTCCCCAACACACAGCCAGAAACTATCGCTTCAACCTTAGCACCACTCCCAGAGAAAATTCTGGTGTCAAAGAAGAACATAGAGTTATGCAAACTGTGAAGGGCAACATGACACTGGAAACTCCTGGGGTTCTGCCTAGTTCTGCCCTAACAGCAGGAAATGCCCAGGTTAGTACAAATCTGACCTCTTCAAACATTACAGGGCCCTCTGCTGAGGAAAGCTAAGGACTTGAGGGTCTCCAGACCCTTGCTCCTTGGCAGGGACTTCAGAAGCATCTCTGTGACCGGGTGCTTTTCAAGACCACAGGTGTAAAAATCCTGAAAACCTTGCAGGATGCATCTCCTTGTGAGGAAAGCCTGATTTCTCCTCTTCAAGAAGCCAGCTGTGGGACCACTTTAAGGGAAATTGCCACCTCCAGAAACAGCCGGGAGAGGCGGCCTATGGCCGGAAAGACCCTGGACTCCAGCTCAACTTGAGATCCCATCGAAGGTCATCAGGTCTTCCAAATGCAGGCTCACCTCCTCTGGGCTACTCGAGGATCACGGGACAAAGGATGCACATCCTCCTAGGGTAGCAGCCTTTTTGTTTCGTTGTGCACATTTAGGATGTGTTCTGTTCTGTACTCTTGGCCTCCCTGGGAGCCTTGCGTGGTGCTGTCGGTATTGCCAGGCTGGTAGCTGGCTAAAGTCTTATTCTACCTCCTGTTCATAGTTGGTGCCCAAAGGGGTAGAGGGATGGTCTTCTCCAACCAAATGTCCTCGAGGAGACAATCTTGCCAGACGTGTGCACTTGCCAGGTGTTTCCAGGCAGGTGGATGAGAGAAGGACTTGAAAGCTCTGCTCCCAGTGGGTTTCCTCCTCCCTCAGATCAGGGAATGGCCCAGTCATTGCATCTCCTTAGCACTGCTTCTGACCCACAAAGGCAGATCTCTGAGTGTCCACCGATGTCTCCAGTCTTGCGTGGTCTTCCTCCCCGGTGCCAGCTCTCTCCTCCAGCCGGGTCTCTCCCCCGCCCCCCGCATGCGGGTTGTTGTGTGTATCCGGGGCGGGGGTGGGGAGGGCATGCCAGCGGGGCGGGGGCAGTAGCCCGCCACTCTCCCTTACCGTGTGTGCTGCTGGAGGTGGGAGAGCTGGCGGAAGGCCTTCTGGCAGTAGGAACAGTTGTAGGGCTTGGCCCCCGAGTGGATACGGAGGTGCTGGGCCAGGTAGGAGGTGTTGGCGAAGGTCTTGGAGCAGTGCGGGCACTTGTGGGGCTTGATGATCTCCGTGTGCACCTTGGAGTGGATCCTGCCGGAGAGGAGAGGAGGGAGGGGGAGGAGGGAGCGGCTGGACACCACGGGCTCAGCTCTCCGCTGGGTGCAAGGATGCTGCTTGATGGACGAGAGCACCCCGCCTCCCTCCCCCCTGGAGAGGCTGGTGAAGAGGACACCCGCGTCTACGCTGCTGCTGATCTTAAATTGGTGGCTAGAATGGCAGTGAGATGATGAAGAGCGGCACCCCTGGCTCCAGTAACCTTAAAGAATTCCGGCTCATCAGCCCTCCGCTTTGGGCCAAGGTCACACACTCACCACAGACACCCTGCTTCCATACAGTAATCTGAACAAAGACCACCACCGCCTGCTGCCCATGGACCTGAGGCTGAACGCGCACCTTCGCTCTGACCTGAAGTATATAGTAAGAGCAGGGCCTGCTCTGCAGAAGATTTCCACACACAGACACAGAGAGAAACCGCACAGATGGGTCCAATCTCGGGCCAGAGAGCACGTCTCCAGGCCCCACCCCGCCCAAGCTGCAGGGACACTGCATTAGTTTTCACAAACAGCAGTGGGAGAGTCGAGGCTCCCAGGGACAAGATGGAAAGGGACACAGGAAAACACGTGGAAAGAGGAGGAGGAAGTGCTGGCCACGCAGCCTCAGGGTCCACGCTTTGGGGGGGAGGGTACCGAGAGCAGCCTTACCGGGTGTGCTGCTGGAGATGAGAGAGCTGGCGGAAGGATTTCTCACAGAAGTTACAACTGTAGGGCTTGGCCCCTGAGTGGATACGGATGTGCTGGGCCAGGTAGGAGCTGTTGGCGAAGGTCTTGGAGCAGTGTGGGCACTTGTGGGGCTTGGTCTCAGTGTGGGACTTGGAGTGGATCTGCATCTCCGACTTCGAGTAGAAGGTCAGGGAGCACATCCGGCACCTGGGCCAAGGAAGGGCAGCGGTTAGGACTCCATCCACCGAGCGGGTGTGGCTGAGCCCACCCCTCCACTGCCAGGGACGCCAACCCCTCTGATCTCTCCTGTGCCAGCCATACCTCGGTCCCTCCAGAGGAGGGGCTCTATTTTATCTATGCTGACAGCTTATGCTTCCAACACAGCCCGGCACAATGTGAGTATTTAATTCAAGTGTTTGCTTAATGCCTGGACTCCTCAGTGTGTACATAAACAAGAACTTAACCAGGTGAGACAGGAAAATCTTATGACTGGCCCTTGGCTGATGTGGATTCACCTCATGCTTGTCTTCCTTCTGCCTGTAACTTGATTTCAGACTTTTAAAGAAACCCTTCCTCCAGGGTCCCATGGTGAAAGGACATTCCTCGGGCAACCCTCCAGCTCCTGAGAGGACAGTGAGGACAAACTGACTAGGTTCCCCAGGACTTTTCTCCTGTCTCAGATTTTCTCCTACTTTCTGTTTGACAGTCAATCTAGATTCCTTCCAAGAGGGACGGGGTGGCGAAATAGCAGGATTACTTGGAGGGGCCTTCCCTAACCCTGCATCTGGCCTCCACCCTGAATCCAACGCTCCACCCACTACCCCACCCCCAGCCCCTCGCCAGTCAGGTGAAAACTACTTCTGCAATGAGCCAAGGAAATTGCTGGAGTGGGTTGTACCCCTCAAACATCCAGGAGATGACTGGCAAAACACTGAGCTTCCCGCCGAACCTGTGCTTGAAGCCAACGCCAGCACCTCAGGTTGACCTCAGCAGCATCTGAGTGAACTTGTACTCGTCACCTGAGCTGGCAATCCTTCTTCCTACTGACACTGCCCAACAATATCTAATAAGGAAGCCTGTGGGCAAGATATGTCACAGCTGTTCAGACTTTACTGGGAAAAAGCTATGTAGTCTCTAGGTGAGCTGGAACCCTATCACTCCTGAACTCAGCAGCACATGACGTGGGCTGCCAGCAAGGGCCGCAGCCTGGGAGCCAGGGTAATCTGGACCCTCCGCTCTGGGTCCTCCTTCTCGAAGAGGAGCTCGGGGATGGTGAAGGGGGATTCTGCTTTTTTTCTAATCCCAGGAGAATTTTCAGAGAATTAAGATGGGAACTAAAAAGAACTCTTGAGCTCCTCAGAGAAGATGAGACCCTAGTGAGTTGGGGATAGAATTCCTGTATTAATGCTTCCACTAAAATTAGCCCATTGGTAAGGCTAATTTCTACTCTCTAGTTGCCTGAAAACTCTGAAGGAAATCCAATTACCAGCTGACCAACCCCTTGCTGTTGTCTGGAATATCCACCCATTGTGTGTGTGTCTGTATCTGTGTATGGGGGAGTTGCTGTTTATAGTCAGCAGGGTCCAATGGAAGTCTGGACACCTGGGCTCTATGCAGGGTTCAGTTACAGGCCTGTTTGTCAGTCTAGACCTCGATTTTCTGGTCTGTAAAATGGAGAGAGAAGTATCTGTCCTTCAAAGACCCAGAATGGTCAACAGTAAGCCAAGTGTTCTCCAGTAATAGAATTGCTTTGTTAGCAGCATCAGCGCTGGACGAGCTCATGCTACTCTATATTTCACTAAGACCGAGGTTAAAAACTAGGCATGTTGTCACTTGGAGGAGAAACTGCACTGAAGTTACAAAATAATTTCCTTCCACCAAGATTTCTCAGACAGGTGGAAAGACACACCCACTCATGTTAACTGCAATGAAACCTCGTTAGTTTGCATGAGTGCTAAACACATAATTGTACCCTTCATCTGGAATTAATTATAAAAAAGAGAAACAAGCCTCTTCATCAAAGTTTTCAACTAGGGAAGATTTGCCAAACATATTCATCGAAAATGGACTGGCAACAAAATGTGCCATCTCCAGAGGGCTAAGTGTCATACAGATGATTGTGATAATAACTCAGTAATAACAGGAGTTAACAGATGCCATTTGCTGTTGTTCCTGAATTAGACCCTTTTTAAAAAAATTATATATTATTCATTGATTTATTTGGCTGCACTGGGTCTTAGTTGAGGCATGTGGGATCTAGTTCTCTGAACAGGGATCGAACCTGGGCCCTCTGCATTGGGAACAGAGTCTTAACCACTGGACCACCAGAGAAGTTCCATGAATTAGGCCCTTTCAACACACGGTTTCCACTCCTCACAACAACCTGGCAAGCACTGTCCTGTTCTACAGACAGGAACACAAATGCTCAGAAAGGTGAAGCCATCTGCCAGAGGACAACCCATGATTCATTCTCACCTGACCTAAGACTCCTCACTCAAGAGGGATGGAGGGACAGCTAGACCACTGCAGCATCTGCCAGAAATATTTAAACACTGAAACTACAGGGAGGCTTAGGTGACCATTAATGTACTTCCACCTCCCGAGATCCTCTGAAGCCAAATAAGTATAAATCTAATGCCAGGTGTGTGTGTGAGGGGGTAGGGGGAGGGAGAAACCCGACCAGGAGAGCTGTGGCCGTGGGCAGGATAGGAAGGCCAGTGTCTTGTCACCGGGCACACAACTCCAGAGCCACTGTGCACACCTGATGCCACAAGGGTGCCCCCGTGGAGGCATGCAAGGCCATGGCCTTGGTTACAAGAACAGCTTTGAATTAACAACTCTTTTTTCCCCTAAGATGATCAAAAACATGTGGATACTCGGATTTTCCTCAGAACATTTCCACAAGAGATGAGGGCCAGGATGAATCTTCCCATTTTACAGATGGGAATAAAGAGTGAGAAATAAGCTGACTTGCCCAGAGAAAAAGAACCCAGTTCCCTCAGTGCCTAGTCAAATGCTATGGACCACAGGAGTGGTTGTGGTTGACCCACACATGGATTGCAAATGTGATTAGATTACAAATCTTTCTAATCTTCTGTGATTAGAAAGATTCCTCTGGCCCCTCAGAGTTCGAGTTTCTGAAGCAATTCCATTTACTCATAACATAGTTGTGGTATCGGTTTAGTTTCTCAGTTGTGTCTGACTCGTTGTGACTCCACGACTAGAGTCCGCCAGCCTACTCTGTCCATGGAATTTCCCAGGCAAGAATACTGGAGTGAGTTGCTATTCCCTTCTCTGGGGAATACTCCCAACCTAAGGATTTAGTCCCCCTTAAATTCAGAGTTCCCTTTAGCCACCTCCAGGTGGAATTCCAAAAACACTGAGGGTGTGGGAAGTCCTGTCACGGCTGCCCTCCAATTGTAAGCTCACATTTCTTTACACATGCAGTGTGAGAAGTCCAGAAATGGCTCTCACATGGGTCCAGAAAGCACGTGAGAAACCACGGCAGAATCAGAGGACCTCAACCCCCGTGAAGGGCCCCCCAGTGTCAGGGAGCCCTCTCATCACTTCTATAAGGAACGGATTCATTGAGCCCTGTGGCTTCGAGTCACAATGACCTCACTTTAAGCAAATAAATAAAAACCCAAATTTGTACAAAATAAATTTAAAAGGGATTTTCATTTTATGAAATATATAAAACAATGCCTTTAAATGAATCAAGCTTGTCAAGTACCTTTATGATATGACATGATGTAAACATTTTTCAGGAACACTTTTACTGTATAAAGTGGGGTACACCTGCAATAATAAAGCTGCAGTGAACTTTCAGGTTATGAGCTGGAATTCTGCAGTGCTCAATACTTTCTGCAGAGCACAGCAACACTCCCTTCATTCTGATTTACAAAGACAGCTTTTAAACGCTCTGAACTCTCCACAGTAGAAATGTATAGCACATAAAAAAATAAATAAATGCTACATGATGACCATTTTTTATCTGTTTTGAAGTTCCCAACATTTCAAATCTTATCTGATATATACTCCCAACGACTGGGAGGCATAAACAAAATTCTCCCCATTTTACAGATGAGGAAACTGAGGCCCAGAGAGGGGGAAAAGGACTTGCCCAGGGTCACACAGCAAGTTCGTGGTGGAGCCGGGAACTGAATCCATGAGCCCAAGGCTCTGTCCATTTCCTGTGCCGCAGTTCCCTTCGCTCCTAAAATGGGAACAACATTGCCCATCTCGGTACACTAAGGACAGACCCAGTCTCCCAGCCATGCACATCTGCCCGTCTGCATCAAAGCTTAGACAGTGGTTATTCCACTCTGTACACTGGGACTAAACTCCCAGAACCCTCTAGGGCTCTTGATGGTTCTCAAGGAGAATAAAAGATTTCCAACTTTCAAAGGGTAGGGAGTTCAGATAATGCAATTATTTTCATATAATATCACATGCAAATATGCTTAGAATGCTTTTTGGTAATGGCCAACTTAAAGGAAGTAGGAGATAAAAGAACTTCCATGAATGAGAAGGTGAGCAAACAGCCATTGAACAAATATTCCACAGAGGGGAGGGGAGGGATTCTATCTGCTCCACCTTTTAATACAGACCCTTCCCATCATCCCGTCATCCCAACCATGCAGGGTCAGGCAGGCTCAACGCTCAAACAGGGCCCATGAACTGGTGGATGGCACACAGGTTAAGGTTAGCTACTTAACCAGAAAAGTTTCTTGGAATAAAAGGAATGGAAAACGTAGAAAGCAAAAAGATGGAGACAAAGAGTCTTAAACCTAGTCTAAAGCCTCATAACAAGACAGAGATGCCATTATGTCACCCCCCAAATATGTTAATGCTGATGACCCCCAAATATGAAGGGGTGAAATGGGTCTGCCTCCTGGGGAAGAGGCCCCAGAGAATGGCCAGCAGCTCCATCTTCCTCCCCATCAACTGAACGCCTGACATGCACATGGATCTGAGGTGGAAGCTGCCAGAGCACCAAGCCCGACGGGGCGGGGAAGCTGAGAGTGCAGCACCCTCTCCAGCCCCCGATTCTCCCCTTACCTGTAGGTCTTGCCGTCTTTCTGATGGTCATCGTCGTCCTCAGGGGAGAGGACATAAGGGTCATTCATCTCGGGCAGCCCTGACTCCAGCATCCTCTTCTTCTTTCGGCCCCGGGGGGGCTTAGCGGCCACCACAGTGCCACCACCGCCACCACCGCCGCCGCCGCCTTCCTCGGTGAGGGTCGATGCTACCTTCTTAGAGAGGTCAGGGACCACCTGCAGGGCTTGTGAGCCAGGGGGAAGAGCTGAGACAATCATAGGAGCCGAGATGGGGAAGGTCTGAGCTGACGTGGCTGTGGTCACGAGGGAGCCTGAGGGGGACGTAATAACCAGGCCGGGACCTAGGATTGCGAGAAAAAGGAGATGGTGTCATGTTGTCTGGTCCTCACCCTGGTCCTACTTCATTTTCCCCAGATCATTGTCTATCTAGCCCCTCACCACCGTCCCCCCGCCCAGAGTGTACAGGAAACCCCAAGCCCTGTAGTAAAATAATGGTCTCCTAACCCCTGTCCCCACCCCGCCCCGGTAACAGTGAGATTTACCCCTTGATTGACTCCCTTCTCTTCTCCACCTCTGAGAACAGGAGACTCCTTGATTCAGAGAAGGAAAGAATGTCACCTCCTCAAAGGCAGGGACCGCATCTTCTACTTCTTTGTTTCCCCCACAATGCCTAGCGCATTGCTAGGCACACAGTAGGCACTTAATAAAGATTTGATTGAGGAATCAAAACACGTATCCCACTCCCCATGTCCCCGGCACCCTCCAGCCTGGGGTACTGATCGCGGAAGATCAACACCTCAGAGTGGAGATAAGCGGAGGTGCTCACCGGCGGTCATCAGTCCTGTCGATGGCACGGGGACCACCGTGATGTTCTGGGTGACCGACGCCTGGCTGTGTGGGGTCAGCTGGTCTGACTTGGACTCTGTGTCCATGCTGATGCCCGAGGGCAGGGACACCGAGGCAGGCACTGTCAGCAAGGTGGGGTAGTGGGGTGGAGCCAGCCCACAGCCCTTCTCTGGCAACAGCTGATCCTTCATCTTGTTGATAAACATCGTGTTCTCAATCTGAAAGGAAAGGAAAAGGAGAGCGGCCTTTGAGGGAGGGTCCAGCTCGCATGCTCCCTTGGCACCCTGCTCCGTGGAGACCAAAAGACGGTGGTTAATAGCTGCACTTCCAGAGATGAGCTGAGTGGAAAAGCTAAATAATCCTGGGGAGACAGCACAGGATTTATCTTGCTTCAGCATCCACAAATAACTCACTACTCAGAGCTGACAGAAGTACACAAGGGAGCCGACCACCACCTACCTGTCCTGAGACGGTGGGGATTGAAGGCCAGAAGTACGGGTTAGAATTGAAGTGAGATTCTTCCATTCTACCTAGAGATGGAAAGAGATACCACGTCACAGGCAGGAATAACTTAAACCAGCTCAGCAGTGGGGAGAGGAGCAGAGGACTTCCTGGTCTCTTCCCACAGGGCTGGGAATGAGCCCTCAGACCTGGCCCACGGGTCCCCATAGTCAGGGCCCTCAGCACTACCTCCACATCCAACCGAGGCTCCCAGGATCAGATGCTGGGGAGAGAGCTCGTTTACCCACATGGTGCTTCCCCTGGCCCAAAGAAACAGAACTGGTACTGCTTTCTTTTGCGGATAAGAAGAGAAACTGAAGTCATGGGCTTCCCGGGTGGCTCAGTGGTAAAGAACCTGCCTGCTCATGCAGGCAGCACAGGTTTGATTCCCGGTCTGGGAAGAACCCACGTGCCATGGGGCAACTAAGCCTAAGAGCCACAACTACTGAGCCCGTGCTCTAGAGCCTGGGAACCGCGACCTCTGAGCCCACGCGCCCCAGAGCCTGTGCTCCGCAACAAAAGAAGCCACCGCAACGAGAAGCCCACACACCACAACTAGAGAGTAGTCCCCACTTATCACAACTAGAGAAAAGCCCTGTAGCAACAAAGACCCAGCGCAGACAAAAATAAATAAAATAGTATACTAGAAATTAAGAAGAAAGAGAAAGAAACTGAAATCCTTCCATGAGAGAGGAAGGCAGGGGCCCATCTATACACAAAGCAGATCACTGATCGGGCTGAAAAGAGCCAGGGCATCTATCCTTGTTCCTCTCCCTTCATTCCTCAAATCCATCTTCCTTGAAACAAAAAAAATTTCAAGGGTTCCAATCCATATGTCTATAGGTCATACAGCTTGAAAAGGTCCCTGGTCAGGACACAAAATGCCCAAGAAAATTAAAGAATGAAACTGATGAGAATCAGAATCACAATATTTTGGGGCTCCATATGATATCTGGGAGCCACTTCCTCACAGATCTCCTCAAGGTGTAAGAACAAACTCAGGGCTGCACTGGGTACCACACACGCTGGACTGAGCAGCGAGAACATGCAGTAACCAGTTTGTTTTTTAAATATATATTTATTTGTCTACACTGTGTTTTAGTTGTGGCTCATGGGACCTTTGTTGCAGCATGATGAACCTTTAGTGGAGATATATGGGATCTAGTTCCCTGGCCAGGGATCAACCATGGGAGTGTGGAGTCTTAGCCACCGAGCCACCAGGCGAGTCCCTGGAGTATGCAGTTTTAAAAGGGGTGCTAACTCCAGCAGTAGCAGCAGGACCCCGGATCGCCACCTAAAGGGACTGAGAATAGGGACTTTGATGGGCCAAAACACACACACATTACCAGACCCCTCTGGAGTTCTCAAATACTGTGCCTCTACGTGCTGAGGTTCTCTGTGTGCAGATGACACGTGAGCTTAAAACCCTGGGAGTGAGGAATGAGAAAAAAGAAAAGGAATCCCTTAGAATCACACTGCAAGTCACCGATGGGTCTGAAACCCAGGCAAGGGATCCCGCCACTCACTTTCTTTTTCGTTACTGTTTGTATTTTTTAAAAGTATTGTTTTAATTGGGATGCAGCTGACCCACCACTTGCTTTCACCCTCCGATCACTCTTCCTGGCAAGGCTTGATTGCAGGCTGCTGGTCCACAGTGGCTTCTCAAAAGCCTGGACCAGGGATGTCCAGGCCAGCAGAAGCAGGTGAAGGGGAAAGAGGAGAGTGCCGGGAAGGGACATGAGGAAAACGGGAACAAACATGAACACATGCTCTGGGCCAAGAGCAATCAAGCTCCAGGAAGGGTGAAAGACTCGCAGGAGGCACTGACTTACAGCCACAGTCCTGCCAAGGACACACTGGAGGTGGACACCAGGGATACCAATAGCTGGAGGGGAGACGGCACAAAAACCCGGTCCCAAGAGGTGACTAAGCAAACCAGGGAAGTTCTCCAACAAGGAGGTGGAGCCAAAGGATCTCACTCAAACGTAACCCTGCTCCTCGGCCTCTGAGCAGTCTCAGCACACTTACTGCTCTATTGAACAACACTCTCAATCTTCTTAAAACCTGTGAGAGGAAACAGAACTGAATTTCAGCCTATTCGTTCCCCCAGAAAGGAGAGGACAGGAATGCACCAAATCTGCGGCAACCACAGCTTCACAGGAGAGGTTCAACCTGAAATGCCCCGAGGGTCAAGCACAGGCAAACCTGCCCCCTGAGATATAAATAAAGTAAAACTGGGCACTCTCCACCTAGGTGCTACCCACTTGCCCACCCATGCTGGTTTATAAAGGAGGGCCCTCTGCAGGCATTGGAAGTTGAGAAACAATGAGATCACAGCATCAGGGGACCCAATCTGGCCCAGCTTTGGGGAGAGGCAGGGGCCACATCTTGAACTTGTTTCCTGACTCTATAACACAGGGCCTATCTCCTAGTAAGCAACTCTGTACTTAGCAAATTCAGGAACAGCAGCCGGACCTTGAAAGCCATGCCCAAGGCTCCAATTTAAACCTAAGCCCCCACCGTCTTTCTGGCTAGGAGATAAGCTGGTGAAATAGACAAGGGTGGTGACTATGCTGGAAATGAAGTAGAGAATTGGGCTGGTAAGTAAAGGAAAGATGGGTCTGGGACTTTCCTGGAAGTCCAGTGGTTAAAAATCTGCCTTGCACTCAAGGGATGTGGGTTCGATTTCTGGTCGGGGAACTAAGATCCCATATGTCTCGGAGCAACTAAGCTTGCACCACAACTACTGAGCCCACATGCCACAACCAGAGAGTCTGCAATGCAACAGAAGATTCCATATGGCGCAAGGAAGATCCCCAGTGCCTCGACTACAACAATGCAGCCAAACAAATAATAAATACATAAAATTAAAAAAAAATTTTTTTTAAACAAAAGAAAGGAAGGTTTAATTATAATTTCCCCCTAAAGAGTCGAGGAAGTCAACTCATTATGGATGTGACAATGTAGGAGGGAGGAACTAAGAGCCTGAAAATAAGGTTTTCCTCCGACAGGATTCCTGCGCACGAGGTCCCCTATACCTCCAAACTACATTCATTCATAGTGTCCACTGGGGGCTCCGGAGAAACGGTTTCTGGGCCAAACATGGCCTGTTGGTTCCTACACAGAAGCGCCAAGTGATCTGGTGGACAGTATCACCACCGCCATTAGCACTGATTAAGTGCCAACTGTGTTCAAAAGAACTGTTCAGAGCACTTTACTACCATCACACCATTTAATCCCACAACAATCTTATGAAGCAGAATACCGCAATCCTTGTGTTTTTTTTTCTTAAAAATTTTTATTGAAATAGTTTCTTCCAATGTGATGTTACCCATTTTTCAAACAATGAAATTGGAGGCCAATAGTAAACAGCACAACAGGAATCTAAACCCAGGACCAAACAGCAAGCTGGGAAAGGGTCCTAGGTGAGACCAGCTCTAGTACGTGCTCTCTCATACTGTGGGTGATTCACGACCCAAATTTAGACCATTTCCAGGATGGACTATACACTGTGCCGGTAGTTCCCAATAAATGCTTTCCAAAATGAAGTTTTCAGGGAACTCCCTGGCAGTCCTGTGGTTAGGATGCTGTACTTTACTGCCATGGGCCTGTGTTTAATCTCTGGTTAGGGAACTAAAATCCCAGAAGCCCCAGATCAGCCAAAAACAAACCCCAAAATGAAGTTTTCAATTGCGCAAAATGCAGTAAAAGATGATATTTCACCTGGCCACCAAGATGAGGGATTTTAGAATGATGGAGTCTGAGTTAAAAGACCAGACAAATGGAATACAGGCCCCTCCACCCATCACCTCATACTCTGTTCTCTCACTCTGCTCTAGTCCTTAAAAGAACAAAGCTGCAGATCAGAACCATGGCTGTTCCCAGGACAGAATGATAAATGTGACTGTGGGCTTCTGATAAACATATTGGCTCAAAAAGGGGGTACATGGGGAGCCCTGCTAACCCAACTAGAAGCAATACTTGCCGGCAGGGTGACACCTGAGAAGGGTCAACACTGTCCTAATGAGGCCGACTTACATCTCTGTATCCTTGACCTGAGATCAGACCGAGGCCAAGAAAGAAAACTGCTGCCAGAAGACATATCAATGGCGCCCCCTGGGGTTGTGTCACAGGGTGCCCTGGCTGGTGCCAGGTCACTCAAATACCTGCCAACTGTTGTTTTACCCCTTCTTCTTTCAACTCTCTATAGTGAACGAAGGAACTTCCACCAAACCATCTTGACATCCAAGCAGGCGCATGTCAATAGTCTTAAAACCCAAAGAAGGTAATGATATTACAGAGAAACTCCATCTCCATACAGAGTGCCAGGTTTTTGTTGTTTCTTTTGTTTATTTTTTAGTTTTTATTTTGGCTGTGCTAGAAAGCTGGTGGGGTCTCAGTTCCCAGGCCAGGAATAGAACCTAGGACACGGTGCTGACAATGCCGATTTCTAACCACTAGACCACCAGGCAACTCCCCATAGAGCACTAATTTTGATGATTATGCCAATATGTTAAAAACAAAAGCAAACAGAACAGGTGATCCTAGACTGGGAAGGAAGGGGAAGACTTCTATCACGGCCCCAAAGTGCAGAAAAGAAGGAAAACACAATACGTGACAAGAAGATATTGGCAGATTGAAAATCTGGGTTGTAATTTCAACTCTACTACCGCACCATGGCTCCACTTTTCACCAGTGAGAAACTGGAGAGAACATTTCTTTCAAGAGGTTCAGGAAACTACATATTCCTCTTCCAATCTCAAAAGAAATCTTGGAAGACCAAGGAGGTGAAAACAATATTCTCTCACCCAACCAACCTTTAGGAAATCATGAAATACACCAACCAAATTTAGTAGCCAGAGGATTGTCCAAGGAATCAAGGCTTCCAGAATCTATATCTGGCCCTACACATCAGTGGATGACTCTGAATAATTTACTACTCAACTAAGTTTCTACTTGGGTAGAGGACGGAAGAGTATAACCCCCTTAAAACAAATTCATAAGACATATGAAGATCAGATGGAGAAAACCCCAAAAGAATAAAATGCTCGAAGTATTCCTGAAAAGAAGAGTTAGAGAAATACTTCTATGTGATGAGGACTAGTAGTGACAATTAGTAGAAATTACATAAAAGTTCCATAATTACAAAGGAACTATCCCAAAGTATCAGAACTATAGCCTCCAGCTTACTAATGACCAACTAGAAGCACTAACAAGAGAGATGCAAAGAGTAACTAATTCGAATTCAACTACAGAAAGAACTTGACACATGGATCTCAGACACTCCACTGTTCCAAGATGCACAACTGCAGAAAGGTTGCAATATTAGTTAAGAACTTGAAGTGAAGAAGCACCAGGACCATTTTTCATCAGTTAGGAAACAAATCTTTTTCTCAAGTCCTAAGGGCCTTCAAGGGCCATCCCAACAGGATCCAGGGCCCTCCTCCTGTGAACTCTTCCAAACACAAAATAACTCAGAATAGGTTTATCCCAACTCTATTGGGAAAGACCAGCACACCAGGCCCAGAAAGACTGACAGAACCTCAAAGACAGCAACTTTCTTCCCTGGGCACCAGTGGATCACTGCACCTACACCCTGCAGGAAGGACACCATAGTGGTTCTCCTTGCTTTGCCTATTCCACTAGCAACTGATGGGCCTGGACAACACGAGGCAGAAAAAAAAAAAAAAAGGCTGGAGATGAGAAAATACGCACCTAATATTTAATCATCAATTTGGCTCAGAAACCTACGGGGGAATACATTTTATAAACCAACCTGGAACTGGTTCTCAAAAGACACCTCTAGAATTATAAGCCCTGAATTCAAGCTCTTTGGGGTTGATATACTGTCATTTTCAGACCACCTGAAACCCAATCACCATCAAGCCTCCTATTCTGAATTCTTTCAGACCTACTTCTAGAATCCATTCCATACAGTTTTATCCATTTTTACTTCAAACTATCCACGAATCAGTTCTTTTCCCCCAGAACTACACCCTGGTATATACTGAATTCAAATAACCCCTTGTCACAGACTCGAATCACTCAACAGATCCACTCCAAACACTGATGCAATGTTAAGGACATAAACTCAGTTCTCCTTGCTCCAAACACACGAAGGCAATGCCACACGCTATGCCACAAAGGCTACACTGGCAACTAGGGCCCATGTGTCCCCAAAGCAGAATAAATCTCTCCTTCAGAAATAGTGCAACACTGCTTAGTGATTTCACTTGAGCATTTCACAACTCATTCGTGATGAGGACTGGTGGGAATGGAAGGTGATGGGGGTTACAGTGGCAACTTTCTGCACAGAACTTCCTGGGTGTCCTCAAGAGATAATAGGAAGAGGCTGATTGTTCTCCCACAGCAAACCCCAGGATTACAACTGCTTATTACTTGAAAAATTCTGTCACGTTGTCCAAAAAAGGCCCATTTGATGATGACCCCCTTCTTCCCCCAAACCAGAAAAGCCATTAACCCCAAATTGTCTTACCCTCTCTCTCTCTTCCTCCTGTCGTCTTATTCCTTGTCCTTTCCAGGGCTCCTGAACTTTCTGTAAACAAATTGTCGGGATTATAGGGGTTGGTGAGGATGCAGCCACCAGGGAACTGTGAAGAAGCTCAGGAATTCTTTGACTGTCAGCACTCAAGACTGGAGGGCAGGCAGATTCCCCACCCCACCCCAACAGCCGGATCCAGAGATGCAAGGATACAGTATCAGGAGTGCAGAGCCACTCACTATGTGGATACAAGGAAAACAAACCCAATTCCCAGCAACTAGGAAGAACTCTACCACCACTGTGTGGGTTCCACCCCTGGGCTCAGACACTGGTTCTTTTAAGTTCCCGGGGGGTCCCCAGGTGACCAAGGGTCAGAGAACAGAAGAGTTGGAAGAAGAGAAGGGTCCTTGCCTCCCGAGGACTGACTCAGAAGGCAAAGCTGAGGACTGGGGGGATGCACAAGGCCTTGTGTCAGGCACAGTGCCAGCTCAGGCCCAGGCACTTCCTCTGGCCTCCCCCCACTCTGTGAGGACTTCGCCCCTGCCTACCCAAGGCCCTGCGCCAAGAAGTACCTCCCTCAGCCTGCACAGTGGTCTAGCTACAGAAGTCCCGGGCTGTGCCCTAAACACCTTCTCTGCCCTGAGACAGCCCCTGGGCGCCTTCTCCTGAGGTCGGCCCCCACCGGTTCCTCAAAGACCCTTCTTTGGGACGCCCCTCCTTCCCCTCCAGGGAGCTGAACTCTGCCACCCATCAGACAGACACCCGCCCCCTAAACCCCCCCATTCCTCCCCATCGCCCGCTCCTCCACAACCACTTCCGGTTCCGGGACGGACACACGTACAGTCCCATCGTGGACCCCCCCCCTCCCCCCCCCCCCCCAAGGAAAAGGGGAGGGGGAAGGAGCAGAGAGCTCGGCGCGCGCCGGCTGCAGCGGCGGCGAGACTCACCAGGCGGCGGCGGCGGCGGCAGTGGCGGCGCCAGAGCCGAGCCAGAGCGCGGGAGGGGCGGCGTTTGCTGGGAAGGAGGGAGCCGAGTGCGGTGGGAGGACCCGGAGGGGGCGAGGGGAGGGGGAGGGCGTCAGGCGAGCGCGCGGGCACGCACTTTAGGCGCGAGACAGACCCACACACTCACACGCAAGGATCGCGCGCGAGACACCCGCAGGGCGGGGGCGCGAGGCAGTGGGTGGCCCCCTCCCTCCCTCCCCTAACACTCACCCGGAAGTGGTGCTGCAGCTCGTGCTCCCGAGAACCCCGATTCCTCCACGCCCCCTCCCTCCCTCCCTCCCCCCACTGTCTCGGAGTTGAGCCGCGGCGGAGAGAAGGCGGGAGCGCCGGAAACGAAAAGGGGGGAGGGAGGGAAATAGCAATGTGGGGGGGCGGCAATGGGGAAAGGGGGGGAATGCAAAGGTCGAGTCACTTCCGGGAGCGGCTAGAGCACATCCGGCGCTGCCCTAGCTCCAGCACACCCCTGGCGGAAGTTACGACTAGGAGGGGCGGAAGTAGCTTCTGTCCGGGGGACTGGGTAGACCTTTCAGGGATGTGACGCCACCGCGGAAGTGAAGGCAGGCTCTGCTAAGGAAAGGAGCCGAACCTTCAGAACAGCGGTCTCGGCTTCCGGAAGGGACTTCTGGGGAAGTGGGAGGGTGGGGACGCGACAGGTTCATGAATTATACATCAAGGTAGGAGGGGAGGTATGGATTCTTTAAACACCGGTCCTGGTTCCCTAACCGCAGGGGGCGATAGGTTGACGTAGGGAGTTACCGTTCTTTCTTCTTATATACTCTCAAGGATGTCTCATTGCTGCAGGAAAGGAAAAGAAGGTGCCAGTAGTTTTCTGAGCTCCCTCAGGGCCAAAGAGTAATAACTTCTCCCAACCATCAGAATCCGATCCCTATCTGACCACACCCCTTAACTCCCGTTGCTTTGGTCTCCAGTTCCTGTGGCACTTCTCGTATCTCCCACTTACGCGGCTTTACTTTTAAATACAACAATCACCTCTCACTGATACTTTATTGTCTGTTGTCCTTCCTCTGGAATATCGTCCCCACGAAAGCAGGCACTCTGAATTGTTCACAATTGACTGCACCTCCTCGGAGCCTGGCACTTTGTAAGCGGTTGGTAAACGTTTGTTGCATCAGTGAACTGTTCACGTGAATTCTCTCAGGAAGCCTTCCTTGGTTGTTCCAACCTGTAAGGGTCCCACGTTCACCAAATTTCAACAGCATTTAGTCCTTGCTCTTTTAAAAAAATATTTCATATGTATATATTTAATATATATATGTCATCCCCTGGAGAAGGGCACTGGCAACCCATTTCAGTATTCTTGCCTAGAGAATCTCACGGACAGAAGGACTTGGAAGGCTACAGTCCATGGGGTCACAAAGAGTCGGACACTACTGAAGCGACTTAGTATGCACACGTTTGTATGTATATGTGTGTGTGTGTGTTAATCGCTCAGTTGCGTCTCACTCTTTGCAACCCCATGGATTGTAGCCCGCCAGGCTCCTCTGTTCATGGGATTTTCCAGGCAAGAATACTGGAGTGGGTTGCCATTTCTTTCTCCAGGGGATCTTCCCAACCAGGAGATGGAACCTGGGTCGCCCGCATTACAGGCGATTCTCTACCAGCTGACCCGCCTCCCTGGTGGCTCAGAGATGTGGCCTGTGAAGAAGTTAATCCAAGCAGGGAACCCCACTAGCAACCCTCTTATTGTCATTCAGCTTAGTCATTTCATTCATTCATGAACAAAATTTATTGACTTTTATTGTGATTTATGGGGCTTCCCTGGTGGCTTAGCTGGTAAAGAATCTGCCTGCAGTGCCAGTGACCCGGCCTGGTTTCCATCCCTGGGTCGGGAAGATCCCCTGGAAAAGGGAACTGCTACCCACTTGGGTATTCTGGCCTGGAGAATTCCATGGACTGTATATTCCATGGGGTCGCAAAGAGTTGGAAAGGACTGAGTGACTTTCACTTTGAATTTCTTTCATTTAACTTTTCAGCAAAATTGTCAGCAGCTCAGGAGAAACTGTCTGATACATGGTACCCTCCCCCTGCTTTGCTGAGCACACAGTAGACGCTAAATAAATACATGTTGTTTGAGTAAATGAATGCTGCCACCAGGCTGCCCCAGATCTGAGCCGAATCCCTCTGGGCTCAGCTCTATTTTGAGTGAAACAGAATCAAAGTGCCTCCTATTAGCAGTAACAATTGCACTCATCTCACACACTAGTAAAGTAATGCTCAAAATTCTCCAAGCCAGGCTTCAGCAATACGTGAACCATGAACTTCCAGATGTTCAAGTTGGTTTTAGAAAAGGCAGAGGAACCAGAGATATTTCTGCTTTATTGACTATACCAAAGCCTTTGACTGTGTGGATCACAATAAACTGTGGAAAATTCTGAAAGAGATGGGAATACCAGACCACCTGACCTGCCTCTTGAGAAACCTGTATACAGGTCAGGAAGCAACAGTTAGAACTGGACATGGAACAACAGACTGGTTCCAAATAGGAAAAGGAGTACGTCAAGGTTGTATATTGTCACCCTGCTTATTTAACTTATATGCAGAGTACATCATGAGAAATGCTGGGCTGGAAGAAGCACAAGTGGAATCAAGACTGCTGGAAGAAATATCAATAACCTCAGATATGAGATGATACCACCCTTATGGCAGAAAGTAAAGAGGACCTAAAAAGCCTGTTGATGAAAGTGAGAGAGGAGAGTGAAAAAGTTGGCTTAAAGCTCAACATTCAGAAAACTAAGATCATGGCATCTGGTCCCATCACTTCATGAGAAATGGATGGGAAAACAGTGGAAACAGTGTCAGACTTTATTTTTTTGGGTTCCAAAATCCCTGCAGATGGTGATTGCAGCCATGAAATTAAAAAATGCTTACTCCTTGGAAGGAAAGTTATGAACAACCTAGATAGCATATTAAAAAGCAGAGACATTACTTTGCCAACAAAAGTCCATCTAGTCAAGGCTATGGTTTTTCCAGTAGTCATGTATGAATGTGAGAGTTGGACTGTGAAGAAAGCTGAGCACCAAAGAATTGGTGCTTTTGAACTGTGGTGTTGGAGAAGACTCTTGAGAGTCCCTTGGAATACAAGGAGATCCAACCAGTCCATCCTAAAGGAGATCAGCCCTGAGTGTTCATTGGAAAGACATGTTGAAGCTGAAACTCCAATACTTTGGCCACCTCACTGGAAAAGACCCTGATGCTGAGAAGGATTGGGGGCAGGAGGAGAAGAGGACGACAGAGGATGAGATGGCTAGATGGTATCACCGACTCGATGGATATGAGTTTGGGTAAACTCTGGGAGTTGGTGACGCACAGGGAGGCCTGGCATGCTGCAATTCATGGGGTCGCAAAGTCTGACATGACTGAGCTACTGAACTGAACTAATTAGCAGTAATAGTTCCTTGCCTAGAGATCAAAATAACCTGTATAGGAATAACTGTAACACCAAGTTTTACAGATAATGAAACTAAGACTGTAAAGACTTGTGATTTTTCCTAAGGTCACAGCAAGGAAGTAGCAAAAGACACCTAAAAATAAAAATTTCAATTAAATATTTAAAGAGAAGATAGGTATTTTTGGCTTGTAACCATATCTTTTTAAAAGTGTCTGCTCTCTTGGAGACTCACAGACTTGACAAACAGAACTCATGGTTGCCAGGGGAAGGGATAGTTAGGGACTTTAAGAAGGTCATGTACTCACGGCTATATTTAAAATGGATAACCAACAGAAACTTACTGTATAACTCATGGAACTCTGCTCAATATTATGTGCCAGCCTGGGTGGGAGTGGGGTTTGGGGGAGAATGCTGCTGCTGCTGCTAAGTCGCTTCAGTCGTGTCTGACTCTGTGCGACCGCATGGACTGCAGCCTACCAGACTCCTCCATCCATGGCATTTTCCAGGCAAGAGTACTGGAGTGGGTTGCCATTGCCTTCTTCGCGAGGGAGAATGGATCCACATATATGTATGGCTGAGTCCCTTCAATGTTCACCTGAAACTATCACAACATTGTCAATCAGCTATACCCCAATACAAAATGTTTTTGATGGTAAAAAACTAAAAAAATAGTGCTCTCTTTATCACATTTTGGGACTCTGTAATCAGCCTGTGTTAACCCAGGAGCAACAGTTGGCAGAATAAGGGTCTGAAAGGTGCAGATATGAACGGACCTAGTTGCTCTGTGGGTTAGAGATGGATGATTTGAGAAACCTTGACTTTGGGGGCTGAGATAGAAAAGCAGGAGCAAAATGGCAGTAGTCATTGTAAGTCCTGGTTCTCCTGTTCTTTTCCTGTTTACAATAACTGGTAGCCCTTTGGGCCTCAGTGTCTCCAACTGTCAGCCCTGCTCCTCCTGCCCTTGGTATAAGAAGCAAATTTTAAGTGCTTTGAACTCCTTAGAGAAAAGCTTGAGAGAGAGAAATGTGGGGCGTAGGGGGAGGAGGGCTGTTAATTTTAGCCTGGGGTTTTCCAGCTGGCACACTGTTTCCATCTTGAATCACTTCCACACCCTGAGCTCTGCCTGGGAGATCCCTCCTCCTGGGGGCTTCCCCACTCCCTGGTTTGGTCTGAGCCGCAATGGTAAGCATTCCAGAAAAATGGTTAAGAGAAGTCTGGCTTAGTCATTTGATGAACAGCTCAGGAGGCAAAGGAAGCATAGAGATGAGAGATGCTGGTCCCAGTAGGTACTCGTGTGGACTCCAAGAACCAGAGGGGTAGTATGGCCACTCTTTGTGTTCTTGGTCTGTGACTGAGCAGTGGCTCTCTGCCATCTGCAGCCCTCCAGGACCTTCCCAGGCCCCACAGTTTCAGTTTCAACTCTACAAGAGATAAAGTTAGGATTCTTCTCCAGGGCCTCTTCCTGGTTAGCTTGATAATGGGATGTAGTTTGGGATCATTCCTTAAGACAAGAATCCCTGGTGGCTCAGATGGTAGAGAAGCTGCCTGCAGTGCAGGAGACCCAGGTTCCATCCCCGGGTCAGGATGATCCTCAGGTTGGGAAGATCCCTTGGAGAAGGGAATGGCAATCCACTCCGGTATTCTTACTTGGAGAATTCCATGGACAGAGGAGCCTGGCGGGCTACAGTCCATGGGGTTGCAAAGAGTCAGACATGACTAAGCCACTAACATTCCTTAAGACAACTCAGAAGATAGAGATATCTTTCTCCTCTGTCCTTCCCCCACCATCTGACATTCCCTAGGGAAGGAGGGCATTTAGGGAGAAAGAACAGGTTAAGGATTTCCTGTGTCTTGCCGGTGTGTTTTAATTTATTTAAATTTAGAGAAACAGCAGTCTAATCAGGCGGTAATTAATTCACTCTTCATTAGGGGCCTTTATGCATGCCTTCTGCATATGGATAAGGCTCGGGGTCACACTGTCCCTCTGAAGAGGAAGGTGGTAAGAGACAAGTGCTGTCCAGGCACTTCAGCTCTTCCCCTTCGGTGCCCCCTCTTCCCCCAACCCCAACCTAACAGGGACTAGATTCCTTTGGGGAAGGAAGAGAAAATTTCATGAGGCTTCCTCTCCAGTTCTCTTCCTCCCCATCCCCATTTCTTGGGTCCCTTCCTTGCTGCCCCAACCTATCCCAGCAGCAACTTTTCCTGCACTTGAGGTCCCATCCAGCCCTGTCTCTTTCACCAGCTGCAGGCTGGAGTCTCTTCAGGCCCCACTGGATTGACTCTGAGCTCCCTCAGCAGTGTGTTTGCTTCGCACCTCTGCTTTTAGTTGGTTCATCACTCCTTGGCCTGGCTCTGCTGCCTCTTTTTCTTAGGGAGTCTGACACCCTGAATCCACATACTGCTCTGATCCTGAGAAATACAATCCCTCCTCCTAGCTCACCGTTGTGTGCTGCGTAGACTCAGCCACACCTCTCCCCAACCCCTAAAACATGCACCTATGGCCACACAGACACTCCTGATTCTAGCTGCAAAAGTAAATATGCAAAGGCCAACAGAGGCCAGGGCAGCCCCCACTTACCTGTGACTGTCTCCTCTCCTCCCTGGAGCTCCCCCATTTCCAGGGAGCAAGTGGGGCACAGATGGGGGTGGGGGGGAGAAATGGGACCTGGATGGTTACCATGGCAACAAAGCCTAGCAACAACTGAGAGGCTGCTGTGTGGGCTTTTGCAGGGCTGTTACAAGAGCCAAACCTAGAACTGGGGGCTCAGAGGTGATTGATCCCAGCTGGGCAGCCTCTGTTCCCTCCTTCAAATACACCCCTCGATGCCACCCCCACACCCCAGCAGTGCCTCTTCAAGAGGGCAGATCAGGAAAAGCTAATGAGAGTTAACAACAGGGCTTCTTGGGGACAGCTGTGGGTGGGGGCAGGTTAGGGAGCAAGGCTGAAAATAAAGCAAGCAGGGCAGCCAGCCTCTCTCCTGCAGCTCCCTCTCGTCTTGTTTCCATTGCTCCATTTTTTCCTCTCCTTTTGCCCTTCACCCTCCATCTGCCTTACCAGCTCTCTTCTTCGTTTTCTGGCTGGCGCCATCGCCTGAGCTGCTACAGAAGTGTCCCTTTGCTTCGGCCTCCTTTCTCATGGTCTCTCTTGACCTTCTCTGGTAATTAACAAGCCACTCTTCCAGTTTGCTCCGGCTGCTCCTCTTCAGGTCTGCTCCCGTCAGTGTCTCTTCCTTCAGCTCCATCCCAGATCAAAGCCCCCAAACCCCACCTCCAGGTCAGAGCAGGCCAGATCACTCGGGTCTGGAGGGTCACCCCTCCATCCTCCTTTTCCTCCCTCTTGGCTGCCCATCGCCTTTCCTTCTTTCCTTTCTGCAGGGCTCATGAGGCAGAACTAAGGGACTCAGGTATCTTGCAAAGGCTTTATTTGAAAATTTTGAAACTTACATCCCACAAGAATTCAAGATTATCACCACAAGAAGAAAGAGATAATACAAAAATATATATCACAGCATAGGAGCCAGGTAAGAGAGGAAAGAAGGAAGGAAGGTGGGAAAGCCATGAGAAGTTGGGACAAACCTGAGGGGTGGAGGGGACAAAAGGCAGGAGAGTTGGAGGAACCAAGGAGGGAGGGAGGGGCAGGTTGGGAGGCAAAGCTCCTGATGGCCTGAAGCCAGCTGGCCCCGGTCCCTGGCAGCCTAGGTGGAGTTAGGGAGGCCCTCAGGGGGACTGGGAAGTGGAGGACTTGATTGGCAGGGGGGGGGGAGGAAAGGGGCTCTGAGTTCCAGAGTGACACGCATAGACAGCCAGGACAGAAGAGACAGAAGGACTTGGGAGGCAGGGGAGGGCAAATGGGGGCCCCTTTCTCCTGCACTGCAGCAGGAGGCTCCCCAAAAGCCATCTCCCAGACAACAGAATTTAGCAGTGGGGCTCAGGAGGAGTTTTGGGGGCCTCATGACTCCCCATTTCCACAGGGGAGTCCTTAGAGTGGGATGGGGGGCATGGTAAAACTCACGACGTGGAGTGGGGTGGGACCAGGACAGATGGGGACCAAAAGAGCCCCCGGCTCATCTCCCACCCACCTCCGGGGCAGCATGCAGGGGACACAGAAACTCCACCTGTGAGTGTTCACGAAGTGGAGTGTGAGCACGACATTTACAACACCACAACGAGGGGCTGGGAAATGTACGTGAGAGGTACACCCACTGACCAAGGAGTGATGGGCCAAGCGCAGGACAAGGGAGGAGAGGAAGTCAAAATCGAGAAAGTGAAAAGTGTGAGACAAAAGGGAGGACGCTGGGATCCTCGGAGTGGGGATGTGGGTGGGGAGACTGGCTGTATAAGAGCGTGAGTGTGCGATGGCCTGAGAGGGGAGAGGTGAGTGTGCAAGGCTCATGTGAGTGTGCCAGGGTGGGGACAAGGGGGCCAGAAGCCACAGATAAGTGAGGCCCCCACCTCAAGAAGGGTGAGCAGCTGGGCTTGTCTGTGGGCCAGCGAGTGTTCCCAAGGTGTGAGCCCAGGCAGGGCTGCAGCGCCCACAGCCTCCGTGCCCTCAGCAGGATGAGGGCTATGCTAGGCCCTTGGCCCCCTGCCTGGCGGTGCCCCCACCTTGGGGGACATCACAGATTCACCAGGGGAATCCTAAGGGGAAAAGGAAAAGGGCACAGTAAGGAACCAAGGGGCAAGCCAGAATCAGGAGGGCAGTTCAAGAAATAAAAGGGATGGAGGTTAAGAGGGCAAGGTAGAGTGAAATGGCAGCATGAGAACAGGACATAGATCTACAGGGAGACAGGAAGGGCCCCCCAGGGAGCAGAGGTCTAGTCTCCTGGGGTGGGCCACTCTGCCTCCTTCCCACCCACCTGGCTGGGAGCGTCCCACCCACAGCCCCTGCCCGCCTCCCTGCCCTCTACCCTGCCCTCACCGGTTCAGCTGGAAGGCTGGTGCCCCCTTGGGCTGGGGCATCCCGGGCCGGGATCCCCCTCGGGGTTCCTCGTGGTCAGGGGTGGGGGCAGGCGAGTCTCCGAAGGCCCCCAGCACAGTGACCCCGGCTGGGGACAGGTCAGTCAGGGGCTGCTGGCTCTCCTCTTGCCTCAGGGCCCCTTGCTGCCCTGAGGGCCTGCGCCGTTTCTGACTGCGGTCCCAGCTGGCGGCCCCCCCGGAAGGAGAGAGGTTCTCACCCATTTGAGAAGTCCCCAGCCTGGGCCCCCTTGGGCGCTGGTCACCCTCCAGCCTCCCCTAGGCACCCGCAGCATCCGAAAGCAGAGAAACCAGCCTCTGTTTCCTTCACCCCAGATCCTAAGACCCTGTCCACAAAACCACTTCCTGTCCCCACGCCCCCAGGGGGCTTGGGAATGGAAACCACCCTCCCACCTGGTCCAGAGCCACAGAATGAGCACCCCCTCCCCATGGACACACAGAGTCCCCCAGAACTGGCCCTCCTCCATGCATACCCAGAGAGCCATTTCTCCGCAGCAGGCAGCAGGCGCCTGGCAGGTTTAGTTCTAATTCAAAGTCAGCTAATGACCTGGACACCTGAGTCTAATGAGTCTTGCAGTAAAGAGTGAAGGACTGAGTGACCTGCTATTAAGTGCATGCAAAAAGCTGGGATTTTATCCCTTCTCCCCTGAAGGGGGCTTAAGAAGGGCCCTGCAGAATGGGTCTTGGAGGAAATGGAAACAAGGGATGGCCACCCTAGCCCCCCAACTTGTGCTCACAATGGTCTCCCTACCTCTCCCACTCTCCTTGTATTTCCCCAGCAGGAACCTGAGCTCATTTCCTAATTTTCCCCCAGGTCTTGCCTTAATCCACCACTTCCTATCCCACCCCCAGCAAAACTGCTACCCAGGCTCCTTCCAGCCAAACATTCACGGAGATGTCAGCATCCCCTTCCTGCTGGCTTACCAGAACTTGAAGATGATGCCGGTGGCCACCAGGACAATGATGATGGAGATGGTAATTGTGACATAGAGCTGAGGGTCCACACCTGCTTGGGGGCAGGGAGAAAGTCTTAGGGAGGCGTGGGGCCGGGGGAGCCAAGTGGGGTTGGGGGTGGGGTTAGGCTGTAGGTTCAGGAAGCTTGAGTGGTGTTGCCATTGGAAGCCACATCATCCAACTCTTTCTGCTTCTTTAAAGCCTCTCTGCTTGTTTTTTTTTTTTTATCATCAGCTTTCCCCAGAGTTTTCAGCTCTTTCCCTCTCAAGTCTTTGGTCTCCACTTCCCCAAATCTTCTGTATTTATGGGATGAGGAGTTCCAAGGTCAGAGAGAACCTCTCAGAACCTCTCTCTCTCTCCCCGAACGGAAACTAGCGGTGGAAATATCCATCTCTGCCCTGGCCCTGCCCCCAAATCACTGGCCCTGTGTCTGCGTGCCCTGAGTGGAGGTGTCATCCTGAAGGGCCTTCCTCTGCCTGGACTACTCCCACTGTTTCCAGGGTCCAGCTCAAATGTCAATTCTTGGAAAGTGTCCTGATCCCTGGGCAGAAGTAGTCTCTCCCTTCTCTTTGCCTAAAAACATGCTGTGCACGCCTCTATTAGAGTGTGTATTACTGTTGACTCATCCCCTAGGGTTTACGTGTCTGTCTTCACCAGTGGACCTGAGCTCCTCCAAGGCTCAGACACATCTTCCTCTAGGCCTCCTGTGCCAGCCCAGGGCCTGGCACACTTGTGGAAGGAGCTGACACACAGGACCCCTGTTGATGCCCTGAGAGTCTTCAACCAGTGCCCCGTCCATATCCCTTCCCAGCCTCTCACACTCACCTTCACCGCGGCCCCCGAACAGGAAGGGCCTCAGGGTGGCAGGTGCTTCTCCAAGGATGAGCCCATCTCCATCAGCCCGCATGGAGTCTGAGTTGGGGTGTGGGGTAGCCAGCCCGTGGGGGGCTGCAAAACCATAGTCCAGGGGCAGAAATCCAGGATTGGCAGAGTTGGGGTCCCCCCCATCCTCTCGAGACACCGTAGGGCCCCACACAATAGCCCAGGGGTACTGGGATGAGGGTGGACCCTCCTCAAAGCCTGATGGGGTGGCCGGGGGTGCGGTGCCCGGCAGGACTTGCCGACGTGATCTCAGGACCCGAGGGGATCGGCTTGGTGGAGGTGCCCGCTCCCACACACACACATGGCGTGGGGCCGAGGGGCCTCCCCGGGCACAGGGAGGCCGGGCTGGGGCTGGTGGGGTTCGAGGGGAAGAGGAGGAACCTTGAGCAGGCGGTGGGAGGGGCAGCAACAGCAGTGGCCAGAGAGAGAGGAGATGGGACAGCAGCAATGCAGGCCTGTGGGAAGGGAGAGAGAGCGATGAGTCCAAGGCCATCTTGGGCTGCCTCTTTCCTCTGTACAAAAAGTGGCCTTGGGAAGACATGTCTTTCTTCCCATCTTCCAAGGGTCAGGCCCTCAGGGTGGAAAGCCCTGGGTGGGCCTAGGAGGGAAAGGGTCAAAACCCCAGGGAACGTGGCCTCTAAGCTTCCTCCAAACTTACCGCATCCTGGACTCCATGTCTGAGATCCTCAGCGGTGACTCCAATTTTCAGCCTTTACTGGGGGAGAGAAGGGTTGTCACATCTCAAGCTTGCCCTGAGGACCTCCCCAGCTCATCCATCCTCCGTTCACATCCATCCCCCCTCCCAGCTGCAGCTGCCATCTATGCTGCCACCACTCAGGACTCACAGTTGCCTAGCATTGTCCTGGGGAGGAGAGAGCAAACTCCCAGACCGGTCCCCGGTCTAGCCCTCAGTAATCACTGGGATCTGTAACTTCCCAGGTCCCTGTTACCCCCCAACCCCAGGGTCTACTCTCACTTCTCTGGCTTCTTTCCTTCTCACTTCCTCTGCCCACAGCTCCTAGCTTTTCTTGGATCTTAATTTAGAGCCAAGAACCTTGTGATTCCTTGAGCACCTACCATGAGGGAGGGCGTCTGAGAGGGGGAGGGAAGAGGAAGTCAATCAACATGAGTGTGTGAACGTGTGGAGCTCCACAGAGAGGAGCATCCCAGATTACCCACCCCACTAGTTCTCTGAAGCATTTCTCTAAGGAGTGAATTGCCCCAGGAATCTGCATCTTCAGAAGCAGAGGAAATGGAGATGGAGAGATGGAAGGAAAGAGACAAGAAAGGGAGAGGTGGGTGGGAGACAACTACAGAATGTAATTTTTGCTCAGTGTTCAGTCATCCAAACGCATAGGTGCTCTCTGAGAAGAAGTGGAGTTGGGGAGAGGCCAGACCCTCAAATGTAGCTGTCCGGAGTAAAGAGTCTGGGAGAATCATCAGGATGAGGGTTCTGAAAGAGGAGGACACATTCTCAGAGTTGAGGGTGGCAGACCCAGGGGGAGGCAGCAGGCTCCCCAGTGAATGAAGATGTGACATTCAGTGTCCTCTGGTTTCTGGGTCCAGATCTGGACATGAAGCACTCTCAGAGAATAACAGAGAGTAAGGTAGGAAAGTCTGCGGAAGGGAGTGGGAAAGTGGGCTGTGGGGAGAGCTGTGAAGAGGTGATGGGCTGAGAGTTGGAAGGCTGATGAGGCGTGAGAAAGGAGAAAGGTGAAGAGCAAGAGGGGGGGGCTGGTCCCTGAAAGAATGGACTGGGGTTGGGGGGCACACACCAAAGATGGACAGCTGTAGGATGCTGAGCATAAGAGGAAAGGTCAGGGAGGGAAACTGAGAGGGTTCCGGGGTTGCAGGAGCCAGGGAGAAGCGGGAAGGGCCGGGGGAGGAGGAAGGAAAGGTCCAGACAGGACGGGAAGTGGAGACTGCGGAAGGAGAGGGGAGAAGAGGGACAGAGGAGACCAGGGATGGGGAGGAAGAAATGGGGGGGGGGAACGACATGGTACTGAGGACAGAATGAGACAGGAAGGGACTGGGGAACAGCAAAGATGGAGGAGTTGGAAATTGTTTCTTCCAACGTAAAGAGACACGGAGCTACGGAGACAGGCAGGGAAGGGGGCTTGGTGGGAAAACGCGAGAGGAAGCCGGGCAGAGAGCGAGGCTGCGGGGACCAAGGAAGGAGTGGAAGCCAGTGGAGCGGAGAGGGGTTCCCAGGGACAGCTGTGGCCAGCTGACGCCGGGACCCACCCGCCTCTTCTGCCTATGTATCCCCCGGCCCCAACCAACGTCAACTCCAGTCCCCGGACCCCGCACCCCTTAGTCACCCACTCCAGGAAGCCCGCAGTCGCCCGACTGGCGCGCCACCCCCACCCTCCCCTCGCTCCTCACCGACCTGTTGTGCGCAGGAGACGAGCTGGGGGTGGGGCGGGAGTCTGGGGCTGGGGTAGCAGGGCCCATCCCCAGCGTGGCCGCGAGCCCACCCCTCCCGAAGGCCCGCGCTCCCTGGACCCCGCTGGAAAGCGAAGAGTGGAGTGGGGAGGGGGGTGGAAATGAGGAGCAGGAGGTAGGCGAGGGGGCTCCGTGGGAGGGAGCGCCGAGAGCAGAAAGGGAAGCCGAGGCAGGAGGATGCAAGGGGCCGAGCCTAAGGCGGGATGCAGGCAGCAGCCGGGACCGCTGCGCAGGAGGGCAGAACGGAGTCGGGACCCGCGATGGCATGCGGAGCGCGGAGGGCGAGGCGAGCTTCTGGGCTGGAGGCTCGAGCCGGGCGGGGGGCCGCGCCGGGAGGGTTAGGGGGCGAAGGGAGCAGAGCCGGGGAGCGCAGGGCCGGGCTCCCTCGGGTGGGGGCGTGGGGGGCCCTCTCGCTCACCTGCATGCCTGGCGCGGCGGCGCGACGGCTACGGGCGCTTGGGGCTGCGCCGGCCTGGGGGGTCGCGGGAACGCGTCGGGTACGGGGCATGGTCGGGGGATTCTGCGGGCAACGGGGTGCAGGAGAGGGTGGGGGGCGAGCGCCCGGGGCGCGGGGCGGCGGCGGCGGCGGCGGCGGCGGCGGCGGCGGCGGCGGCGGGAGATGCTCGGTTCGGCTCGGCTCGGCTCGGCTCGGGCTGCGCTCGGCTCGGCTGGGCTCGGCGCGGCAGCTCGGAGCTCGCGGTCCGCCTCTCCTCCTCCCACCGGTCGGTTTAACCCTCCCGCTGCCGAGCCTCGGGAGTCGCGACCGGCCGCGTCCCAGGTGGAGGATGGGAGAAGGCAGCGGAGGATGAGCGACTGTCCGATTCCCCAGGTTCCGGGGGCGGGCTTCTCCACCCTCACCCCAACTCTGTGGACACCCGTAGTTACCCAGTGAGTTTCTGAGATTCTGAGTCACCCGAAGCTCTGGGTTCCTGACTCTGTTTCGCCTCTGCTGGGGGATGAGGTGGGATGAGGGTGGTAGTGATGTCCTCGCACCATCCTCGGATTGTCACAACAGCTGGATCCCCTGATTCCATTCTGGCCCAACTTCAGTGTATCCTTCCCAGAGTAACCCAAACGATCTTTCGAATAAGTGGACCGAGTTGCATTACTCAGCTTTTCTAGCACTCAGAGTATCCCAGGTCCTTACTGTGCCTTAGGAGGCCCCGCAGAACCTGGCCCCCCAGGGAGCTCGCCGATTCCCCTTCCCATCGCTCTTTCTGTCTCAGCCACACTGGACCTCTAGAATCAGAGGAGGTGAACCTGCCTCAGGGCCTTGGCACTTGCTGTTCCCATTGCCTGGACTTTTTTCTCCTGGCTCCTCACAGTGATTCACTCATTTCATTAAAATTTCCCTTAGTTCCTATGTCACCCCCTCTAGGAGGCCTTCCCTAACCTCTCTAGCTAAATGGACTTCCCCAGCCCCTAGTCTCACCCTGTCCTACCCTTCCTGTGTCTTTCAGGTTACCCTATTTTATTTGGTTTGTGAGCGGACACCATGCTCTTCTAGTTTCCTTTCATTCTCACTGGCTTTTCTGTCTGCGTCTTCTGCTTGACCTCTAAATGTTAGAGCTTCCTAGGGCTTAGTCCTTGGCCCCCTTCTCGTTCCACATTCTCTGTCCAGTGATGTCATCCAGTCCCAGGGCTTAAATACTATGTAAATGTCAGCGAGTCCTAAATTTATATCCAACGCTCCAGACTCATTTATCCAACAGCCTACTTGACATCTCCACTTGGATGTCTAATAGCCATGCAAAGCTCATGTGGCTAAAATAGATGTCTTGAATTACCCTCTGCCCCAGTCAGTCCATTTCTCTCTCAGTAGTGTTCCGCATCCTGGAATACGATGGCTTCCACTTTTCAGGCTAAAAACCTAGGAAACATCCTCCCTACTTTTTCCTTTTTGCTCTGATTCCCACCCTGTATCTAATTTACCAGCAAGTTCTGTGAGCTCTACTTCCAAAATATACCATGAATCCATCTCTTTTCTCCATCATTGTTTTTTGGTCACGCTGAGTGTCATGTGGGATCTTAGAACCCGGACCCCCTGCAGTGGAAGCACAGAGTCTTAACCACTGGACCACCAGGGAAATCCAATCTGTCATTGTAGCTATCACCCTGGTCCAAGCCATCTGCTCTTTCTGAAATAATGAAGTGATTACCTAGCTGGTTCCTTTCTTCTGCCTTTCCCTTTACAAACTAGTCTTCACAATATCTAGTCATGTTTTGAAAAATCTAAATTATATCATTCTCTTGCCTGCTTGGGTATGAGAATGGCTAATGGCTCAGATGGTAAAGAATCTGCCTGCAATGTAGGAGACCCAGGTTCGATCCCTGGATGGGTAAGATCCTCTAGAGAAGGGAATAGCAACTTACTCCAGTATCCTTGCCTGGAGAATTCCATGGACATAGGAGCCTGGCAGGCTACAGTCCATGGGGTCACAGAGTCAGATACAGCAGAGCAACTAACGCTTGCCTGCTTAAAATATCTGAGGGGCTTTTCATTGCACTGAGAGTAAAATATGAATTCCTTGTTAGGAGAGGCCTGCCCACTAGTATTCCTCAATATTCAAATGATGTGCCAGATTGGACTTCTAAAAGTTCTAAACATCTGAAAGTATCTTCTTGACACCCCTGTACTTTTCATTCCAACTTCCTGGAATCCTTTGCCCACCCCTCCATCTTCCTCTTGTTGGATCCCTCTTGTCATTCAGCCACCCACTCTGTCTCATCAGAAGGTTTCACTGTCTTTCCAACTCATCACTCTCTGAAATGATCTCATATTTATTTCCTGTTTATTGTCCGCCCCATCCCACCCCTATATACACTGCAGAACAAAGAGCTAATTTGCCTTGTTCATCAGTATGTTTTATCAGTGCCTGGGGCATAGTAGATGCTCAATATCTGTTGCTTTTAGTGAACTTCACCTGGGACTCCTGCCCACTCATCCTCCTCCCTGCTCTTCACCTGCCTTTTCTGTCTATCTGCCTGCCCTCTCTGATCTCTGCCCTGTGGTGAATGCTCTAAGTCAAGTCTCTGCTCGCACTCCCGCCCCTCTAGATTCTCACCCTCATCCCCTGCCTTATTACTGTTATTAACCTGACAGGCTCTCCTCGCCTCCCGGAAGGAAACCTGCTGTTCTGATCAGCAACTGCAGTGACTGCCCTCCTGCTCATCTGTCCCTGACAGCCCTTCATTCTGAGGTGAGAAGGCAGTGAGTGAGCCCTCCTCTTAGTGTCTCCCTGTGGCCAGGAAAAATGGTACACATTTTATGTAAACATGGTCATGTGAGGCTGGGTGTGCAACCCATGCTGTGTCCTGGGCCCCAGTGAGCCCCAGCTGCATCCTGAGAATATGCTGTGAGAGGCCTCATTATATGATGAGTGTGGGTCAAATTTATCAAGTGAATATTCACTACCAGTCTAAGTGCCTTTTATACTGAGTACTTTGGGTCATTATGACTTATTTCAGGTATTCCTGATTGATTCATTCTTGCAGGGACTATTTCTAGAACATCTGCTATAGGCTGGGTACTGAGTTACAGCCTGGGGCATGGTGGAGAGCAGGAACAAAGCCATCATTGTCTTCATGAAACTCAGAATGGAGCCAGGGAGATAATGAAACACAAAGTGATACATGTGTCTTTAGATGAATTTGAGGACCTTCCCACATGCCACAGTCTATAAATTCTCTCCTCGTGTCTGGCTCTGCTGGTATCTTTCAGCTTCTTTGGGCTCACTGGGGCTTCCCAGTATTTGTCAGAGTAAATTGCTGTCACTTTCCTGTCCTCAAGTGTCCATTTCTTCTGAATTCTTCTCACTCTCAGCTGAAGATTTTGCTTGTTGCTTTTTTGAGAAAATAGAAAGAGGGAGAAGAGAACTTCCCCACTTCTACCACTTCATCCTAGCTGCACCTCTCCTTCTGTGGGGTATCCCAGGCCCTTTTCAACCACCAAAAGCTATCACTCCAGCCACTGTCTCTCCCTCTCCTACACTATCACCTCCTTCTCTCTGCTTGATTATGCCCAGCATCATGTTAACACACTATAACTTCTTGCAGCTTTAGCTTGAAACAAACTTTCCTTAGCTCCACGTTTCTACTCCAGCATCAGTCCTCTGCTTCCCATTACAGCAAAGATCACAGAAGATGCACTCTGTTCACCTGCTCTTTCACTTCTCCTCCCATTCCTTCTCTTTCTCTTTTATCAACTTAAACTTTAATTTTTATAATGTTTTCTTTTGAATTGGCAATACATTTCCCCATGTGCAAAAAAACCTTTCCAATATACAAAATGCTGTGTAGTGAAAGTTCTCATTCTCAGCCCATCTACTAGCTTGTCCAGTTCCTGTCTCTGCCTTCAGTGTGACTCATTTCTACATATTTTTCCAGAGTCTTTTATTCCCACGCAAGCAAATAATAATGCTAGTTCTTATTCCTCCTTATATTTGATATAGTCTTGCCATACTATCTACACTGTTCTACATCTTCACTTTTTTTAAACATAAATAAATAGTTTATTTATTTGTGGTTGCCCTGGGTCTTCGTTGCTGCATGCAGACTTTCTCTATCGATGGTGAGCAGGGGCTACTCTCTAGTGGCAGTACTAGGGCTTCTCACTGTGGTGGTTTCTCTTGTTGAGGCTTGGAGGCTCTAGTTGTGGTAAACTGGCTTAGTTGCCCTGCAGCATGTGGGATCTTCCCAGACCAGGGATGGAACCTGTGTCCCCTGCATTGACGGGAAGATTCTCAACCACTGGACCATCAGCAAAGTCCACTTCCTCTCTTAATAGATGGTATCTCCGTTCTTCCAGTTGATTAGGGCAAAAATCTTGGAATTATCCTTTTTAATTTTTTGGCCATGACGCAAGGCATGTGGGATCTAGTTCCCTGACTAGGGATCTAACCTGGGCCCCCTGCACTGGGAACTCAGAATCTTGGCCAGGGGGCCATCTGGGAAGTCCATTGCACAGCTTGCAGGATCTTAGTTGCTTGACCAGGGATCAAACCAGGCAGTGAAAGCACAGAGTCCTAACTGGACAGCCAGGAAATTCCCTCTACTCTTTGAAAATATAATTTCTCACAAATGGATATAAGTTTAAACAATATGTTACTTCAGTTCAGTTCAGTCACTCAGTCGCTCTTTGTGATCCCATGAACTGCAGTACAACCAGGCCTCCCTGTCCATCACCAACTCCTGGAGTTTACCCAAACTTGAGTCGGTGATGCCATCCAACAATTTCATCCTCTTGTTGTCCCCTTCTCCTCCTGCCCTCAATCTTTCCCAGCATCAGGGTCTTTTCAAATGAGTCAGCTCTTCGCATGAGGTGGCCAAAGTATTGGAGTTTCAGCTTGGGCATCAGTCCTTCCAATGAACACCCAGGACTGATCTCCTTTAGGATGGACTAGTTGGATCTCTCTGCAGTCCAAGGGACTCTCAAGAGTCTTATCCAACACCAAGTTCAAAAGCATCAATTCTTTGGTGCTCAGCTTTCTTTATAGTCCAACTCTCACATCATACATGACCACTGGAAAAACCATAGCCTTGACTAGATGGACCTTTATTGGCAAAGTAATGCCTCTGCTTTTTAATATGCCATCTAGGTTGGTCGTAACTTTTCTTCCAAGGAGTAAGCATTTTTTAATTTCATGGCTGCAATCACCATCTGCAGGGATTTTGAAGCCCCCCAAAATAAAGTCAGCCACTGTTTCCACTGTTTCCCCAACCATTTCCCATGAAGTGATGGGACCAGATGCCATGATCTTAGTTTTCTGAATGTTGAGCTTTAAGCCAACTTTTTCACTCTCTTCTTTCACATTCATCAAAGGCTCTTTAGTTCTTCTTCACTTTCTGCCATAAGGGTGGTATCATCTGCATATCTGAGGTTATTGATATTTCTCCCGGCAATCTTGATTCCAGCTTGTGCTTCTTCCAGCCCAGCGTTTCTCCTGATGTACTCTGCATAGAAGTTAAATAAGCAGGGTGAAAATATACAGCCTTGATGTACTCCTTTTCCTATTTGGAACCAGTCTTTGTTGCTTATTTTCAAACTGTATAAAAATATCATATTGTATGTAGCTTTCTAATACAAGTTTTTTTTTCCACTTAATATGATGCTTTTATTTGTCCATATTGTTGCATATTGCTGGAGCTCATAGATTTTCATTGGAATATACTATGCCGTTGTGGATATGTGATATGTATCATAATTTATGTATTCTCCTGTGGATGGATTTATGAATTGTTTCCATTTTTTGTTATAATAAACAGTATTTCTGTGAACATAACTATGTCTTCTGCATGCTACAAGAATTTCTCTAGAGTATAAATGTAACAGTGAAACTGCTAGGTTTTGAGGTGTAAGAAAAATTATCTTTGAAAAAGAATGCCACATTGTTCTTTTAGTTTACTCCTCTACCATCAATATTTGAGTTCCCATTGATCTACATTCTCTCCAACATTTGTATTTTTAGACTTTGTAAGTCTTGCCTATCCAGTAGATGTACAGTAATATCTTCTTGTGGTTTATTTGGCATTTCTCTAACTAAAAATGTAATTGAGCATCTTTTCATATATGTAACAGTCTTTTGGGTTTCCTCGTTTGGGAAATGCCTGATCATTTGGGTTTTATGTTTTTCTTATTGATTTGCAGATCTTTATATATTCTGGATATTAATCTTTTATCAATTTTATGCGTCGTAAATATCTTCTCCTCTGTGAAAATATTTGTGACCTGTCTTTTGTTTTTTTCATCATGTACTTTATCACAAGTTCTTAATTTTAATAAAGGCATATTTATCAACTCTTCATTTTATCATTAAGCTTTTTGCATCTTGTATTAAAAAAAATCACTCTTTGCCCTTTTGGTCAGGAAAGCATTTTCTTACATGATCTTTAAAAGATTTTAAACTTTTTCTCTTTATACTTAAGTTCTAAACCTACCTAGAGTCAATCTTTGTATATAGTGTGTTACAAGGGTCTATTTTTCATTGTTTAATATGGAAAATCAGTTAGCCACCATTATTTATTACATAGTCTCTCTTTTCTGACTCTTCTGCTTTGCTGACTCTGTTGAATATCAAAGCTCCATATATATGGATCTATTTCTGACACTCTATTTTGTTCCAGTGGTCAGCTTTTAAAAACCTGCACATGAAACACACTTTCTTAAATCCTATGGCTTTAAAATAAATCTAGGTATCTCCTAGAGTGAACACAACTTTACCAATATACTCTTCTAGAGTATCCTGCCACTTCTCCACTCTTGCTCTATTTGAGAATCAACTTGTCAAGTTCTACAGGATTTGATTAAAATAGCATTGAATACAAAGTCCAGTTGGAGACAAATTGATACCTTTTTTGATACTGAAACTTCCTGTCATGTATTTGGGATATGTCTCAATTTATTTAGACCCTGATGCTAGGAAAGACTGAGGGCAGGAGTAGGGAACAACAGAGGATAAGATGGTTGGATGCCATCACCGACTCAGTGGACCTTGAGTCTGAGCAAACTGCAGGAGATAGTGAAGGACAGGGAAGCCAGGTGTGCTGCAGTCCATGGGGTTGCAAAGAGTCGGAAACGACTTAGCTACTGACCGACAACAACGGCAGTGTCTTTCAATGAACTTGCATCATTTTCCACATACAGATAATTCCCATCTTCTGTTTTATGTACTCCTAGGCACTCTATTGCTTTTGTTATGGTAAATGGTGTTTTGTTAAGATTACATTTCAAATTGCTTTTTGCTGGTATAGAAATACAATTGATTTTAAATATTGATTTCTAGACCCAACAATGTTAATAAGCTCTCTTTTATGTATTCTAACTTTTCCACAGACACTTGCGAGTTTCTACAAAGACAATCATGTCATCTGCAAATGACAGACGTTTGCCTTTTCCTTCCCAACACTATGCCTTTTATTCCCTCTGCTTGTGCTGGCCAGGACCTATATAGTACAATGTTGTTGTTATAATAGCTGGCTTCTTTCTTCTCTTCTTGTTTTCTTTTTCTTTTTTTAATGTTGGTTGCACTGGGTCTTTCTTTTGTTCCTGGTTTTTTTTTTTTAATTTTGGTGTATACAGTGATATTTCATTATGGCCTTAACGTCCATTTCTTTAATCACTAATAAGATTGTCCATTATGTTCATTTATATGTTCATTGACCTTGTGGATTTCCTCTTGTGAAGTGCTAGTTCAACTCTTTGAAAAAGTGAGAAGTGTTAGTCCCTCAGTCGTGTCCTACTCTTTTGGGACCTCATGGACTATAGCCTGCCAGGCTCCTCTGTCCTTGAAATTTCCCAGGCAAGAATATTGGAGTGGGTAGCCATTCCCTTCTGCAGAGGGTCTTCCCAACCCAGAGATTGAACCTACATCTCCTGCCTTGCAGTTGGATTCTTCACTGTCTGAGCCACTGAGGAAGCCCAGTTCAACTCTTTCAGTTCAGTTCAGTGGCTCAGCCGTGTCCAACTCTTTGCAACCCCATGAATCGAAGCACGCCAGGCCTCCCTGTCCATCACGAACTCCAGGAGTCTACCCAAACCCATGTCCATCGAGTCGGTGATGCCATCCAGCCATCTCATCCTCTGTCGTTCTCTTCTCCTCTTGCCCCCAGTCCTTCCCAGCATCAGGATCTTTTCCAGTGAGTCAGCTCTTTGCAAGAGGTGGTCAAAGTATTGGAGTTTCAGTTTCAACATCAGTCCTTCCAAGGAACACCCAGGACTGATCTCCTTCAGGATGGACTGGTTGGATCTTCTTGCAGTCCAAGGGACTCTCAAGAGTCTTCTCCAACACCACAGTTCAAAAGCATCAATTCTTTGGTGTTCAGCTTTCTTCACCATCCAACTTTCACATCCATACATGACCACTGGAAAAACCATAGCCTTGACTGGATGGACCTTTGTTGGCAAAGTAATGTCTCTGCTTTTCAATATGCTTTCTAGGTTGGTCATAACTTTCTTTCCAAGGAGTAAGCGTCTTTTAATTTCATGGCTGCAGTCACCATCTGCAGTGATTTTGGAGCCCAGAAAAATAAAGTCTGACATTGTTTCCACTGTTTCCCTATCTATTTCCCATGAAATGATGGGACCAGATGCTATGATCTTAGTTTTCTGAATGTTGAGCTTTAAGTCAGTTTTTTCACACTCCTTCTTCACTTTCATCAAGAGGCTTTTCAGTTCCTCTTCACTTTCTGCCATAGTTCACGTTTATTATTTTTATTGTTTGGATGTTTTTTCTTAATCATTTGTAAGAGTTCTTTACCCATCCAGGACACATCCTTTGTCAGTGATGATGTTACAAATGCTTCCTTCTATTCTGTGGTTTGTCTTGATGAACAGATGTTCTTCATTTTAATGTAGTCAAAAGTATCAATCTTTTCCTTTATGCTTAGTGTATTTGTCTTGAGAGAGATTCCCCTACCTTGAATTCATGAATAAATTCTTCTACATTATCTTCTTCTTTTTTTTTTTTGCCAAGCTGCACAGCCTGATGGTATCAGTTCCTGGACCAGGGATTGTACCCAAGACAAGGCAGAAAAAGCCCAGAACTTTAATCATCGGAGTGACCAGGAAACTCCCTGACATTTTTTTCTGAAACTTTTACATTTAAGACTAAATGTAGCATAGTGGGGGAATGAATTTTTATATATGGCTTAAGATAGGGCTTCTGTTTTATTTTTTTCTTGTAGATATCCAGTTGTCACAGCAACGTTGAAATTGTATCTTTCTCTCCTGCTCAAATGTGCAAAATCTATCAGAAATTGCGTTTATATATTTGTGAATTTGTTTCTGAGCTCTGTTTTATGTTCTAGTGGTCAATTTATCTATCTTGTGTCAACACTACACTATTGTAATCCTTGGTGGTGGTGGTGGTTTAGTTGCTCCATCTTGTCCAATTCTTTTTCAACCCCATGGACTATAGCCTACCTTGCTCCTCTGTCCATGGGATTTCCCAGGCAAGAATACTGGAGTGGGTTGCCATTTCCTTCTCCAAGGGATCTTCCCGACCCAAGGATAGAACCGGTGTCTCCTGCACTGGCTGATTAATTCTTAACCATCTAAGCCACGAAGGAAGCCCATTGTGATTATTGTAGCTTTGTAACTATGGCCTGGTATCTGGTAAAACAAGTCTTTCCACCTTGTTCTTTTCAAGAGGCTATATTTGGCCTTTTACATTTCCATGTAAATTTTAGAATCAGTTTGTCAGTTTCATACGCCCACAAAAAAAAGCCTGTTCGGATTTTGATTAGGATTGTGCTGAATCTGTGAATCTCTTTGGAGAGAACTGACTTCTTCATGATATTGAGACCTCTAATCTATGATTATGAAATACCTCTCCATATATTTTAGGTCTTCAGTGTCTCACAATAAATTATAACTTGCTGCATGTAAGTCTTACTCATATTTTGTACATTTATACCTTGATATTTGATATTTTTCATAGTATTGCAAATGATAACTTTTGAAATTATTCATCATCTAATTGTTGTTCATATATAAATATATTTATTGACTTTATATTTTCTTAAGCAAACCTTTATTCTAATAATTTATTTATAGATTCTTTTGAATTTTCTACATATGCAATCACAATTTCACATTTTATGTAAATGATACCTGCTGTGTTTCCTTTAAATAGAATTGGTGATACCAAGCATTCTTTTATCAGTCACAAATTCCCTTCTAGTTTTTTTTTTTTTTTGACCATGTTGTGTGGCTTGTAAGGTCTTGACCAGGAATTGAACCTGGGCTACGGCAATAAAAGCCCAGAATTGTAGCCACCAGGCCACCGGGGAACTCCCACAAGTTCTCCTGCAGTTTTCTAAAAAAAGATTTTTTTTTTTAACCACAAGTATATGTTGATTTCATCACATGCTTTTTCTATTGAGATGATTGTGTGACTTATTAATACACTGAAATGATAAAATGAATGTATTTTCTAATATTAAGCTACATTTAAATTCTTGACATAAATTCAAGTTAGTCTTGATGTATTATCTTTTTTACACTTTGCTGGATTCAGTTTTATTGAAGATCTTTGTATCTCTGTTAATAAGTGAGATCAGCCTGTAATTTTTTTTTCTAGTATTGCCCTTTTCTCCTTTAGTTATCACAGCAATTCTGGTCCCATAAAATGTCCTTTTTTTTCCTAATTTTTGGACAAGTTTATATAAGGTTAAAATGAGCTGCACTTTGAAAGCTTGGTGCAACTTGCCTGAAGGATGTAATTTTTGACTCCTTATTTTCCTTTTACATGTCATATCTCATCCATTTGCAAATTCTGTTCACCTCAGCTGTAAACTCCTACTCACCTTCACTGCTACCACCTTCACCTAAGCCACCACTATCTCTCACCTGACTCATTGGAGTACATGCTCAGTCACTTTAGTCGTGTCCAGCTCTTTGCGACCCCATGGACTGTAGCCCACCAGGCTCCTCAGTCCATGGAATTTCCAGGCAAGAAAATTGGAGTGGGTTGCCAGGCCCTTCTCCAGGAGATCTTCCCTACCGAGGGATTGAACACACATCTCCTGCACTGCAGGCAGATTCTTAGCTGGTCAAATGATCGTATTCAAAAGGTGTGGATGAATAGATCGTTGGCAGCATCAAGGGCTGTGTAATATTCAGTGCTGAGTCTTAATAGTTTGAAACAAATAAAGGTCACTTAGAGTGTGCTTAGAAAAGAGCAACTTGAAGGGCAAAGGGCCCAGAACCACTTCAGCTGAAAAGAGATCTTAGGAGCCTGCAGTGTTTAGCCAGGAGAAGGGAAGACATAATATGGTCCTGTCTTCAGAGATTTGGAAGAGCTTCTCTCACAGAAGTGAAATGAGCCTCTATTCAGAGGTGCCTGGAAGAAGCTGTTTCCAGGTTGTTTGACATTCTGGGATTCTATGATATGTTCTTCATGAATCCAAAGAGAATGTCTTAGTTCAAGCAGTTATAACAAGGAACCACAGACTAGATTTAGGAGAGGTTTTGGATCTTCCCTCATAGCTCAGTCAGTAAAGAATTTGCCTGCAAGGCAGGAGACCCAGGTTTGATTCCTGGGTTGGGAAGATCCCCTGGAGAAGGGAACGGCAACTGACTCCAGTATTCTTGCCTGGAAAATCCCATGGACAGAGGAGCCTGGGGGGCTAGAGTCCATGGGATCGCAAGAGTCAGACATGACCTACTAAACCACCCACTGGAGTAGGCTCCTAAATAAACTCGTTGTTTCTGTTCACACAACCATCACAATATTTTAAACATGTGGGTCAGATCCTGTTACTGAAGGTGCAATCATTGAAGCACTGCAGCAGAGGTCAAATCCCCCATTGGTCAAAGGTCAAATCCTCCATTGGCTGTCCATCTCACGCAAAGTAAGAACCAAAGTCCTTACAATAGCCCACAAGGACTGATATGACCTGGCCACCATGCTCTCTCTTCCATCTCAGCCCATACTTCTTTCCCTCTGATACTGGCCAGGGTTCTTGGCCTTCCCCCATCAATAGAAATTGACTAAAGTCCAAATAAGCAATTCAGGCAAGCCTTCACTGGGGCTTCTGCGGCTACAGGAGGGAGCGAAAACGAGGAACAGATTCTTGTTCTCCTGTGGGAGCGAAGCAGGAAGCTGGTTTCTCATATGGGGTGAGGATAGAGGTGTGTCCAGGGGGTTGGCAGAGGGGTGTCTTAGGTGGTTTGCCCACCCCTTTGTGGTGTTGAGTGCAGGAGGCATTCACAGTACCCTGCTTTTGCTCCTGACACCGTTTTTTCTTCCAGAACTTCAGAGGTGGCCATTTGGTTTTTTCGGTCTTTTTGTATCTTTTTATTCATAATTTGCCCCAACTGTGCATGCACCCAGTTATTTTTGGTCCCATATAGTTTCTTCATATTTTGTTGCTTGCTCCAGGAGAGGTATGTCCAGGTGCACGCATTGCAGTGCTGCAGCAAGCAGTCCCAGGCCCCAGATCCCATCTGGTCTCAGCTCAGCTCTAGCCACACAGGCCCCCCCCCCCATGCTGTTCCTCAAACTCATCAAATGTGTTCTCATCACAGAGGCTTTGCACTCTGCCTGCGTCTGGTCCCATCACTTCATGGCAAATAGATGGGGAAACAGTGGAAACAGTGACAGACTTTATTTTCTTGTGCTCCAAAACCACTGCAGATGGTGACTGCAACCATGAAATTATAAGACGTTTGCTCCTTGGAAGAAAAACTATGACAAACCTAGACAGCATATTAAAAAGCAGAGGCATTACTTTACCAACAAATGTGCATATAGTCAAAGCCATGGTTTTTCCAATAGTCATGTATGGATATGAGAGGTGGACCATTAAAGAAAGCTGAATGCTGAAGAGTTGATGCTTTTGAACTGTGGTGTTGGAGAAGACTCTTGAGAGTCCCTTGGACTGCAAGGAGATCCAACCAGTCCATCCTAAAGGAAATCAGTCCTGAATATTCACTGGAAGGACTGAAGCTAAAGCTGAAGCTCCAGTACTTTGGCCACCTGATGCGAAGAACTGACCATTGGAAGAAACCCTGATGCTGGGAAAGATTGAAGGTGGGAGGAGAAGGAGACCACATAGGATGAGATGGTTGGATGGCATCACCAACTCAATGGACATAAGTTTGAGCAAGCTTCGGGAGTTGGTGATGGACAGGGAAGCCTGGCGTGCTGCAATTCATGGGGTCGCAAAGAGTAGGACATGCTTGAGCGACTGAACTCAACTGAACTGAACTGCCTGGAATGTTGTCCCCACAGAAATCCATGTGACTTGCTCCTTTTTCTTTTTTAAAAATCTCTACTCCATTGTCCCCTTATCAGAGAGGCCTTTCCTTACCACCATATACATCATAGGAAATGTCTCTTGCATTGTCCATCTACCTTCATTGTTATGCTTGCTTCATAATTTGCTTCTGACCAGTTTTATGTGTGAACCTGTGTATTTATGGCCCAAGGCTCACCACAAGAATGTAAATACCAAGAGGGCAGGGTATTTTATCTGTATCCCTAGTAGTTAGAACAATGCCTGTTAATGAGAGGTGCTAAATATACTCCTTTGAATCAGTGATGAATATTTTATAGAATGTCTGACTCCTCAGAGGGCAGCCTGCTTCTCTAGCTTTATTTCAGTGCATCTTGTTTTCTACCCTTAGCATTAAAAACATAGCATCTGGCACATGGCCTTGTGCATAACTATCACTTAGTAACAGATAAATAACTGTTACATCCTAGGCTTTGCTTGAGTTTAATTAGCTCCCATCCTCTCCCTTGGAGATCTTTACTTTTCTTCCCACTTTCCCCACTTCTTGCTTCATTTCTTTCTTTCTTTTTTTTTTTGTCACATCTACCCCTCCTCCTCTTCTCTTTCTGCCTTTTCTAATCTCACTTGTTTAGTCCATCCCCTCTTCTTTCTCCAAATTTTCCTTCCCTATTTATTTATTGTCCTCTCATTTTCTTCTCTTATTCCTCTTTCTCTCATGGAACCATGAAGCCTCAGAATCAGAACTGGCCTTAATCTGTTTACTTTCACTTTTTCACTTTCTCTCACTTTGCACACACGAAAGAGGAGACACCACAAGATGGCACAATTCCCTTTAAGGTCATAGCTAGAGTAAAACTGAAAGAATCAGGACTAGATCTCAGATTACCTCTTTCTCCCTCTTGGCTTCTCTCTTTCATTTCTGCTTTCTCTTCTCTTACTTAGCCTAGTGTTGGAGTCAGACAAACTTGCATTTGGATCTTGGTTCTGTCACTTACACTTGTGATTTTCAACAAATTATTTAACTTCTGTGATCCTCAATGCCCTCACTGGGCTTCTCTGATAGCTCAGTTGGTAAAAAAGTCTGCCTGCTGGGACTTCCCTGGTGGTCCAGTGGCTAAGACTCTGTGCTCCCAATACAGGAGGTCTGGGTTTGATCCCTGGTCAGGAAAGTAGATCCCACATGCTGCAACTAAAGATCCCACATGTCACAACTAAGACCAGTGCAGCCAAATAAATAAATAAAAATAAATATTAAAAATTATACATACATTAAAAAAAAAAAAGAATCTGCCTGCAATGCAGGAGACCCCGGTTCGATTCCTGGGTCAAGAAGATCCCCTGGAGAAAAGAAAGGCTACCCACTCCAGTATTCTGGTCTGGAGAATTCCACAGACTGTATAGCCCATGGGGTCACAAAGAGTCGGACACGACTGAGTGACTTTCACTTCACTTCACTTCAGTGTCCTCACAGGTTAACTGAGATATAAAAGTGCACCTCAAAAGGTTGTTAAGATTAAATAAAAACGACAAAAACATACACAGACCAAAAAACCCCTACAATTAACATTATACTTAATAGTGAAAAACTCGAGGCTTTCTAAGATCAGGTACAGGGGCTTCCCTGGTGGTCCAGTGGTTAAGACTCTTCACTTCCACTGTACAGGATGTGGATTTAATCCTTGGCCAAGGAAGTTACCCATGCTGAGAGGTGTGGCCAAAAAGAAAAACAAAAAAGAAGACGATCAGGTACAAGGCAAGGATATTCCCTTTCACCGTTCCTTTTCAACATTGTACTGAAATCCTTGCTAATGCAATAAAGAAAAAGAAATAAGAGATATACAAATTGAGAAGGAAGACATAAAATTGTCTTTGTTCACAGATGACATAATCATTTATGTAGAAAATCTGCAAGGATCAACAATAGCAAAAGTCTGCTGGAACTAATGAGCAATTATAGTGAGGTTGAAGAATACAAAGGTTAGTATACAGAAGTCAGTTGCTTCCTGTATACCAACCATGAACAAGTGGAATTTGAAATTAAAAACAATGTCATTTAGTAACCAGAAATGTGAAATACTTAAGCATAAATCTAGCAAAGCATTTATAAGATCTATAAGGAACACTAGAAAACTCTAATAAAAAAAATCAAAGAAGAACTAATTAAACGGAGAATTAGTCCAAGTACATGAATAGGAAAACTCAATATCATCAAAATATCAGTTCTTCCCAACTCAGCCTATAGGTTCAGTAAATCACAACCACAGTTACAGCAAGTTATTTTATGGATAGCAACAAACTGATTCTAAAGTTGATATGGAGAGGCAAAAGACCCAGAATAGTCAATACAATGTTAAAGGAGAAGAACAAAGTTGGAGGACTGATACTACCTGATTTCAAGACTTATTATAAAGCATTTTAGTCATCAAGACAGTATGATATTGATGAAAAAAAAGACAAATGTATCAACAGAACAGAATAGAGAACCCAGAAATAGACTCCCATAGAGCCAACTAATCTTTGAAAAAGAATCAAAGAAATGCAATGGAACAAAGATAGCCTCTTCAACAAATGGTGTTGGACATCCACTTGCAAAAAAAAAAAAGAAAGGAATCTATACAGACTTTACACCCTTCACAAAAATTAACTTGAATAGATCACAAGCCTACATGTAAAATGCAAAACAATTAAACTCCTAAAGATAACACAGGATAAAATCTAGATGAACTTGATGCCTTTTAGATACACCATCAAAGACATGATATGTGAAAGAAATAATTGATAAGGTCGACAATCAAAATGTAAAACCTCTGCTCTGAAGTAGATAATATCAATAGAATTAAAAGACAAGCCACAGACTGGAAGAAAATATTAATATTTGCAAAAGACACATCTGATAAAGGATTGTTATCCACAATATATTTTTAAAAAAGTAGTATCAATAAAACTCAACAAGTAAGAAAACAAACAACCCAATTAAGAAGTGAACCAAGACCTTAACAGATACTTCACCAAAGAAATACAGATGGCAAGCTCCACATCATATGTTATCAGGGAAATGCAAAATATGTAATAAAAAAGCAGTGAGATGCAACCACACACCTATTAGAATGGCCCAAATCTAGAACGTTGACAACACCAAGTGCTGGTGAGAGTGTGGAGCAACAGGAGTTTTCACTCACTGCTGATGGGAATACAAGTTGGACAGCCTAGTTGGACAGCCTTTCACCATATGATCCAGGAATTGTGCTCTTTGGTATTTCCCTGAGGGATGAGAAAACTTATATCCACACTGAAACCTGAACATGGACGTTTATAGCAACTTTATTCATAATTGCCTAAACTTGGAAGCAACCAATGTCCTTCAATGGCTGAATGCAAAAACAGTGATACATCCAGACAATGGAATGCTATTTGGCACTGAAAAGAAGTGAGCTAACGAGCCACGAAAAGACATGGAGGAAACTCAAAGTGAAAGAAAGCAATCTGAGAAGGCTACATACTGAATGATTTCTACCCTATGACAATCTGGAAAAGGCAGTGTTATGGAGATGACAAAAGTATCAGTAGTTGCCAGGGGTGGGAGGTGGAGAGAGATAACTAGGCAGATCATAGGGAATTTTTAGGGCAAGGATATTATATACATATATAATTATAGATACATGTCATTATACAGTTTTCCAAACCCAGTGAATGTATGCTACCAAGAGTCAACCTTTAGGTAAAATTTTGACCATGCTGTGCGGCATGCAGGATCTTAGGTTCTTAACCAGGGATGGATCTCATGTTCCCTGCAGTGGGAGCATGGAGTCTCAAGCACTGGACCACCAGGGAAGTCCCTAGTGACTAAAGTTAATAATGGAGATTATACATGTGTAGGCTCAAGGGCTATATGGCAAACCTCTGAACCTTCCTCTCAATTTTATTGTAAACCTAACTATTCTAAAAATATAGTCTTTAAAACATTGAACAAATAAAGACCTGGCACATAATAGAACATATATTATCTCATTTCTCATTCTTTCCTCATATTTCTTTTTCCTTTCCTTTTTAAATATTAATAGATATGGTTAGGTTGATTCATTATTTGTTTCCTCCAAACTTTGGATGGTTTCTTATACCTTTGATTCCTTCTCACTTTCATGTTTCAACTCATTTATTCTTCTTTCCCCCCCCCCTGCCTCTTCCTACTCATTCTTTTTCATCTCCTGTCTTTTCCCTGTTTACTTAACTCCCCGAGGCCTGTTTTTCCATTTGGAAAAGAGAAACAATAATGAATTGTTTTAAGTATCAAATGAATAAGTAAAACTATTAGCTCAGTGCCTCACCGGAAAGGTCCAAGACATCCTTAACTTTGCTCTCATTTGACCTTCTGCAAGGCCAGTATGAAATAAAGAACACTATAGAAATGTTAATTGTTTATTTTTTTCACCTAAAATATCGTGGTGAGTTGGAAAGATTTGAAAACACGTGGGTTTTGAAAACCCAGGTTTGAAAACACATGGGTTCCATGTAAAATCGAATTTTTATGAGCCTTAGTTTTTCTAAGCGGTAGAGTGAGAGTAGCAATACATGCCTTCCCTCCTTAGATTTTTTTTTTCTTCCCCAGGAAGTAAAAGAGTCAATATTACAGAAAAGCATCGCTCTATAAACACATGCTGTAATCATGATAAGATGGTGTCCTGGAGTCACAATGGGGACGCTGTTACAAGGATTCAATTGGGTACAATTTTAATTTTAAAAGATGTCTGATCAATAGTAAATATCCAATTTGTTGTTTAGTCACTAAGACTCTTTTGTGACCCCATGGACTAGACTCTGTCGGGCTCCTCTGTCCATAGGATTTCCTCGGCAAGAATACCGGAATGGGTTGCCATTTACTTCTCCAGGGGATCTTCCCAACCAACGGATCAAACCAGAGTCTCACGCATTGCAAGGTAGATTCTTGACCACTGAGCCACCAGGGAATATTCAATACATGCTAGTTATTACTACCTCCTTTATTGTTTCCACTTTTTTTCTCTTGCTCCTCCAAAAAAATAAGTGGTTGCTATACCCAGATGATCTCTGCTACTGGACGTCTATTACTGATGTTTCTTCTCTTCATCCTACCTTACTTTTTTCTTTCTGACCCTCTCTTCCTATCACAGCTTTGCTCTCACCTCAAGCACCCCATGAAGCCGAAGTCGAGCTATTAGGCAGCTTAGATCTAACTCTGAACAAGCCCAGACCTGCCTGAGACTAGGAGCCCCCTCCTCATTTAGCGTTTAGCACCCGACCAACAATAAAGTTTTATTGAAACAAACCAGGAAAAAAAAGGCCGCCCATCAGTCTTTCCTAAACAGCCAATCAGAGAGCAGAATGCCTGCGTCGCTCTCGCGAGCTTCAGCAGTCGGAGGCGAGGGCGGGACATATCGCGCCCGAAATCCGCCCCGTAAGAGCGGAAGTACGGCCGGAAGCCAGCCATAGAGTTTAGGGGCCAGAGTGACCCTGCAGGGAGGTGGCAGGAAAAGCTGAGAACAGCTGCCGGAGGTGACGGAGCGGTGGCCCCGCCCGGTGCGCTGGAAGACGGAGCTTCCAGGTAGCGGCCCGCAGAGTCTGACCCAGAGTACGACGGGGTAGCCGGCGGGAGCCCACGGTCCCTCGGCGGCCTCTTTAAGGGAGGGGGCGGAGCCACGTGAAAGGATCGCTAGGGTGAGGTCACGTGGTGTGGGGCACCTGCGGGGGCACAGTGTATATTTGGGGCAGCGTCGTCTTTGGGGTGGACACTGTGTGACATCCCTTCCCCTACTGAGACTTATGCCTTGGAGTTCCATGGGGTGCAAGTGGTGGGATTTGGGGATAGGCTCAGGCATGGGGGAGGTGGGCGTGACAACGCTGTATCAGCCAGGGTGCCATCGAAGTGGCTGATCTTAATATTCTAAGGTAGGAGGGTTACAGTATGGTTACCAAGTGGCTCAGTGCCTCTGCAATCCAGCCCCTAGGCCTTGTGCTTTCCAACTTTACTAGTTCAGAAACCTCCAGCTTCCCATCCTCTTTCCTTGCAGCTCCAGACTTCCTGAGCCCAGGTCCGCCCAGCTCAGCGCCAACATGAGTGCCGAGGTCAAGGTGACCGGGCAGAACCAAGAGCAATTTCTGCTCCTGGCCAAGTCCGCCAAGGGGGCAGCGCTGGCCACACTCATCCACCAGGTGCTGGAGGCCCCTGGTGTCTACGTGTTTGGGGAACTGCTGGATATGCCTAATGTTAGAGAGGTGGGTTCCTGACCTGGAAAGCTCCCAAGGAGGCTTGGGGCTGAAGACTGAGAATTGGGTGGACAAGGCTCATTTTGCAATCCCATAACCATCCAGCTGAATAAGAGCTTGTGATTCAGAATAAGAGACCTGATTCTAGCCTGTCTTCATCAATGTCATAGCTCTTAATAATCATATTACCTTGATTGTAGTGTGTGTTAGTTGCTCAGTTGTGTCTGACTCATTGTAACCCCATGGACTGTAGCCCACCAGGCTCCTCTGTCCATGGGATTCTCCAGGCAAGGATACTGGCATAAGTTGCCGTTTCCTACTCCAGGGGATTATCCCCATGCAGGGATCAAATCTGGGTCTCCTGCATTGCAGGCAGATTTTTTACTATCTGAGCCACCAGGGAAGCCTATTACCTTAGTCAGGTCACTATTATTTAAGGACATACATTTCCTTTTTAAAAAGTGGACATGGGGGCTTCTCTGGCAGTCCAGTGATTAAGACTCCACCTTCCAATGCAGGAGGTGGAGGGTTGATCCCAGGTGGGGAAACTAAGATGCCACATGGTATGGCCACAAAAACAAGATGGACATGTTACTGCCCCTCAGTGTCGTAGATTTCAGGTGAGATTATGTGAAAGTATTAAAGTCTGGTACAAATAGAAAGAATGAATGTGAAATTGTCATGACCGGTTCTCTTCCCTTTACAGCATACACAAATTCACTTAAGTTAGCTAAGGTAGAAGTTATCTTCTTCTTTAAGACACACAATAAGATGCTAGGAACACAGGGGAGAGAACTGTTCACACAGAAGTGATAGAGTTAAGAATTTAAAGTCCAGAGTGAGTAGGTTACCAAGATGTATGGCACCAGCCCAAGTTCTGACATACTATCACAGTGGCAGGTGGGTGAACTCTGAGTATATTTTTTGAGGGCCAGTGATTGAGTCAATGCAGTTAGCCTTTCGGGATCCTTCTTGTCCAAAGAAAACTGGCTGCCTTCTTTCCCTGCTTTCCTTTGCAGTGGAATCAAAGAGAATCAAGGGGAAGGAAAAGAGGTAGGTTTGGGGTGCCTGTTTAGCACTCTGCTAGTCATCTGAGAATACCAGAAAAGTACAAGCCACAGAGCTCCCCTTCTGGAATGTACATTCCAGTTGCGGAGATAAGACGAATGGATATCCTTGTATAAATCACTTATTTGGCAAGTATTTATCAGTAGAGCCAAGTACGTGCACATTTCTGCTAGACCCGAGTGCGGTAGCAGGAACCATGTCTGTAATCTTGTTGACAAGAAAGACGTTGTTAGGTAACAGCATCACGTGGGCTTTGATGGAGTAAGTGGGTGATCAGTGGTAGGAAGAGAGGAGGTCTGGGTGGACTGGCTTGGGTGATGCACGCTCCCAGCTGAGGCCAGTCTGAAGCAGAGGCACCTCCCAGTGCCTGCCAAGATCCTGCAGCTGTCAAGGGAGTGAGGCCAAGGTGGAAGTCCTTGGTGAATTGGGGAGTACAGCAGACTCCCTAAAGGTATTCAAATTCAGAAATACTAAATATACTCTAAGGATGAAACAACACAGTTTGTAATGTTCCGGGGGTGTGTGTGTATGTGAGATGTGTTAGATAACTAAACGTTACGAAAGTTTTCAACTCTGACTTTAGGGTAGGAATTGGAGGCAGATGGAGGAAGAGGGTGTTGTGGATCTGGGGGACAGAATCAACAAAGGCCTGGAGGTGAAAATGAGGCTGCCTTGGGGAGAGCAATCAGAGAGGCAGAGAATTCCTTTCAGTGAGCTGGGAGAGCTAATGTTGGAGGGGAAAGCTGGGCCCAGAGATTGAGTTCAAACAGGCAGAGTCTGGAGGGTGGAGAGAGAGGCCCTTCCTGTCACCACTTCTCTCTCCTCGTGTTCCTGCAGCTGGCTGAGAGTGACTTCGCTTCCACGTTCCGACTGCTCACGGTGTTTGCTTATGGGACATACGCTGACTACTTAGGTAACCAGAGGGGTTGGACCTCTGGAAACTGGAGGTGGGAGAAGGGCAGTTTACAGAGGCACTTAGAAGACATTCCTGGGGTACCTGACTTAGATCCCTTGGGTACTCAGCGTCAGGGTCAAGACGTGAATTGGCATGGAAAACTCAAAAAAAAAAAAGGAAGGAGGCTAGGACTTCCCACAAAAGTACAAATCAGGATTTCCTACACTTTATTTTTTTCTAGCTGAAGCCCGGAATCTTCCCCCACTCACAGAGGCTCAGAAGAATAAGCTTCGACACCTATCGGTCGTCACCTTGGCTGCCAAAGTCAAGGTGAGTGACAGTCCCCATCAGGTCCTGAGGCACAGAACATCCTTCTATATGTCCCTTCTCGAGGATCGATCGGAAGGAAACAATCACTGTGTTGCTTCTTCTTGCCTCCCCCCAACGGCCCTCTAGGGCCTACATCTGAACTCTGTTACCTTTGGCCTTTGGAGCTGAATATGATTCTCCTAGTTTTCTCTTTTGCTTTTCAGCCAACTCAGGTTCTAAGTAAAACACCTTTTGTGTTTGGATTCAGAATAGCAACAAGGATGCTGCTGATTGTGTCCTTCAGCAGCCCCCTCCTCCCTCCTAAGGAACTAAGATCCTGCAAGCTATACCATGTGACTGAAAAGAAAGAAATCTATAACCCAGAAGTGTTACATATTTGTATTCCCTGTTGGGTCCTGTTTTTGACTATCCCCCCCTCCACCCACCCATCTTCATCTCCCAGTTGTTACCTCACTCTCTTTCATGCTTAAACCAGGCTGTCTCCTGTGAAATGCCTCTTTGGAAGTAGATAGAGTAGCACCAGAACTCCCCCACACCACATCCTCCCATGATATCAGGCTTGTCTTCACCAATCCGTGTGCTGTCCTGAGCTGAGCTGGAGGATGGACATTTAGGCCGATGTCCCCCTGTGGTGGGGTGGGAGGTGACTCGGAGCCTGCTTCTATGCTAAGTCATTTCAGTTATGTCAAGTTCTTTGTGATCCCTTGGACTGTAGCCCACGAGGCTCCACTGTCCATGAAATTCTCCAGGCAAGAGTACTGGCGTGGGTTCCCATGCCCTCCTCCAGGGGATCCTCCCAAGCCAGGGATCGAACCCAGGTCTCTTATGTCTCCTGCATTTGCAGGTGGGTTCTTTACCACTAGTGCCACCTGGGAAGCCTAGGGAAACGTATGTCTTTTGTTTAAGATTGTTCTTCTCACCCTGTTATTTCTTGAATGGGACTACTTGTTATTTACGTTGCCTTAGAACCAGCCTTTTAGAGGAGATGATCAGGAGTAGGAGTGGAGGGTGGGCAGGGGGATAGAGGGAAGGGGGTCTTGGAAGCCTGTTTCTGCCATGGCCTCACACAGACCCCACCGCCCTTGGGCCCCAGTGTATCCCCTATGCAGTGCTGCTGGAGGCTCTGGCCCTGCGCAACGTGAGGCAGCTGGAAGACCTGGTCATCGAGGCCGTATACGCTGACGTGCTGCGCGGCTCCCTGGACCAGCGCCACCAGCGGCTGGAGGTTGACTACAGCATTGGGCGGGACATCCAGCGCCAGGACCTCAGCGCCATCACCCGCACCCTGCAGGAGTGGTGAGACCCCAGAAAGGGAGGGGTGCTTTGGGGAGGGAGGAGGGCTGGGCAGGGCAGAGGATGAGACTTCTGAAGGAAAGAAGGAGGGGTGGGGGCCGGAGGGAGAAGCATGCCTGGAGTACCTGGTGTGGGCGGGGGTGGTAACCTTGAGTGGTAGTCCCCTGGTCGGTGGGTCACCTGTCTCAGGCTCAGCCCCCCGATCTGTAACCAGCACTGTCCACAGGCCACTGGCCTCTGTGTGTTCTTATCTGACTTCAGATTGTTAACGTGCCTTCTTTTTTTCCTCTGTAACCTTTCCCATCCTGTTTCTGTTTTAGCTCCTACTCCCATTTTGGGGGGGCTTCCATGGCAGGTAAAGAACCTGCCTGCAATGCGGGAGACCCGGATTCCGTTCCTGAGTTGGGAAGATCCCCTGGAGAAGGAAATGGCAACCCACTCCAGTATTCTTGCCTGGAGAATCTCATGGACAGAGGAGCCTGGTGGGCTACAGTACATAGTGTCGAAAAGAGTCGGACACGACTGAGTGATTAACACTGTTTCTTTCCTGTCTCACGCATCACTCCAGGCACTGCCTGTCTCCTCCCTTGTCCTCCCTGAGTGTCCCTCTGTCCTGGGAATTTTGTCACAGGCAGTCTCCAGGTGCCCTGGCGAGGCTTCTAGCTCAGACAGGGGTCCGGACACCAGGTCCAAGGGGTCTCCCCGAGCCTTTTCCTCGTGAATCTGTGGTCAACCCCCTCCCGCACTGACCACCTCCCTGCCAATTCCCACAGGTGTGTGGGCTGCGAGGTGGTCCTGTCAGGCATTGAGGAGCAGGTGAGCCGGGCCAACCAGCACAAGGAGCAGCAGCTGGGCCTGAAGCAGCAGATCGAGAGCGAGGTGAGTGCTCGGGGGCCCAGCTGCTTCTCTGCTCGGGCCACTTGTCCCGGGCAGAGGGGTTTGGACGGCGGCAGTAGAGACAGACCAGGGGGGCAGGGACAGTCAGGGTCTTGAACCTTCCTTGTTTCCCCCCATTCCTTTCCTCCGGGTAGGTCGCCAACCTCAAGAAAACCATTAAGGTTACAACAGCTGCAGCGGCTGCAGCCACATCTCAGGACCCCGAGCAGCACCTGACTGAGCTGAGGGAGCCGGCCCCAGGCACCAACCAGCGCCAGCCCAGCAAAAAAGCCTCCAAGGGCAAGGGGTGAGCGGACGTAGGGGGCCCCTTGAGTCCAGGCTGCCCGCTCCTGCCTCCTTCATTGCTTCAGGTGCTTGTGGCTTGTGGGGGTCGGGAATGGGGGATTGCAGTGCCTAGTGGTTCCCTACAGCCATCCCCCTGCCCCATCTCTCTTTCCCCCTTGCCAGGCTCCGAGGGAGTGCCAAGATTTGGTCCAAGTCGAACTGAAAAGACTGTCGTTTCTTCTCGGGATCTGGGGTGCTCACTGCCCGCCTGCCCACCCTGTAGGAGTCCTCAGCCTTCCTGTGCCCCTGGCCAGCTGATAATCTAGGTTCCTGAACCCCACCCCCACGGGCTCCTGTCCTTGCTCTCCCACCCCACCCCCAAGCATAGGCTACACCTTCTCCAGGGAGGAGGGAAGTACAAGTCATAGGTTTTATTGGTACTTTTTGTTTCACAGGACTTTCTTACATGTTCCATTCTCCCCTCCTCCTCCTCCTCGCCATGCTCTCTGCCCCGTTTCTTTAGGACCCAGCATCTGCCCCCGTTCACTACATGCCACCGTCCCCAACATAACCCCCTGCAAGTTCCTTTCCGGTCTCCCACACCTTGCATGCCTTTCCCCGCCTGCCCCCAGCCACCCCCAGCCTGTTCAGGCAGCATCCAAAGAGCCATAGGGCTCCCAATTTTTTCCCACGCCGAGAGCTCTGGGAGCCAGCCTGCCGTTCCAGGAGTCACTGGACACTTGCAGCGTAGAATCTTGTCCCTCTGTGGTCGTTCCCATCATCTCCCCCCGTCGGGTCCTGGGAGCACTGCTGCTCCAGTGACCCCAGGGCCTCGAGACAGCTGTTCTCAAGCTGTCGTGAGATGGTTCTTTCTTGGCCCTGGCTGTCCTCGAAAGCCTGACGGCCATCCTGGAAGGATTTATACTTCCTCTTGTGAGTTTGGTGGGGGATGGGAGGGGATATAGATTGTATAAAAAGAGTATATATACATATATCTATATATAACATGACAGAAATAAATCTATGAGAAGTCTATCTACAAACTATCTCACCGGGCCTGCACGGGGTATCTTCTGTCTTTGGTATTTGTGGACGCAAAGAAGGCTCTTTCCCAGTCCGCTCTAAAGCCAAGTGCCAGAAAGACAAGACAACCAGGTACTATGCCGAGGCCCACTGGGTGTCTGGAGACCTAGGTCCAAAGCTGTTAGACTTTGCACAAATTGCTCAGTGTCTTGGCATTCATTCAGGAGCCGAGGGCACTTGATGAGCCCCAGCGTGTGCTTGGCTGGAGATGCGAAATGAGGGTCACTGTCCCTGCTCTCAGGGAGCCCCGAGTTCAGCCTGTTTACGTCCACCTCATAGAACTGTAGGGGAAGAGTTGATAGAAAAGTTCGATTTTTGCATCAAAACCACACAGGAGGGCTTCCCTGGTGGCTCAGTGGTAGAGAATCCGTCTGCCAGCTCAGGAGACACAGGTTCGATCCCTGATCGGGCAGATCCCACAAGCCGCGAGCAGCTGAGCCCATGCACCACAGCTACTGACTCCATGCTCTGGAGCCTGGGAGCTGCAACTGCTGAGCTCACGTGCCACAACTGCTGAAGCCTGTGCGCCCTCGAGCCCACGCTTCACAACAATAGAAGCCACTGCAATGCGAAGCCCATGCACCACAACTAGAGTAGCCCCCCGAAAACCTGAGCAGCAGTGAAAACCCAGCACAGCCAAAAATTAATAAAAACAAATCGCACAGGACTCTGAGGTCTCAGTAAGACTGGAGTTGGACTCCTGTCCCCTGTCCATGGCAGAGCATTCAAGAGGTGTGCTGGGAGGTTTGGTCCCCATGGCTGTGCACTACTGTGCACACCCTGAGCTTGGGTACTCTAGCATAAGGGACAGTTGGTCTCCCACTTGCATGGGAGGCAGTTGCCTCCTGAGGGCCCCGGTGTTGACTAAGCCACTCTCCCTAGCTGTGCCGTCCTCTAGGGGAGACCATCCTTTACTGGTCTTAAAATATCAGTTGAAATATAATTGGAAATAGGGGTGGATCCCAAGTGTTTGGTTAAAAGTGGCTTGGTGAGTCTGTTGTCTTGAGAGGCAGTGGAGACTTACTGAAACCAGTCCAGGGAGCCCTGTCTTCGCAGTTGACACTCTTGGCCTCTCATTTTAGCTTTGGTTAGGCTAGCCTGTTGTTCAGTCGCTAAGTTGATTCTCTGCAGCTCCATGGCCTGCAGCACGCCAGGCTCCCCTGTTCTTCACTGTCTCCCAAAGTTTGCTCAAACTCCTGTCCATTGAGTCAATGATGCCACCCAACCATTTCATCCTCTGTCACCCGCTTCTGTCCTCAGTCTTGCTTGGCATCAGGGTCTTTTCCAGTGAGTTGGCTCTTCGTGTCAGATAGTTGCCAAAATGTTGGAGACTGTTGAGACTTTTGCGTCTTGATCCTAAATCTTTACTTCTGAAATAAATCCCTCTGTCCTCCAACACTGTCCACTTCTCTAGAAGTTGCTAACTCCTCGTGTTTTGAGCCTGTGTCCTCTCTCTCTGCCCATGCCCCACTCTTTTCTTGATCTTTAATATTTCATTTTCCTGTAAGCTACCTCCAGATATGACTCCATAACTGCCCTGATCCCTGCAGTTCCAACCGTCAGGGAGTGGCTCCAGGGTCTGATGTGGGTGGTCTTGGACTGCCAGGTCTATACCCCGAGGGAGAAGGAGCCATTCACAGCCTCAAGGATGTGCAAATGCAGTGTCTGACTTACAAAGACAGGGCACTTGCCTCCCAAGGTTTAGAGATGGGGGAGTGAGTGGATAATTTGTGGACTGTTTTGACCATGGAATTTGATTCCGGATTTACGGATACCCAGGTGGCGCTAGTGGTAAAGACCCTGCCTGCCAATGCAGGAGACGCAAGAGACACAGGTTCAATCCCTGGGTTAGGAAGATCCCCTGGAGGTGGAATTGGCAACCCACTCCAGCATTCTTGCCTGGAGAATCCCACGGACAGAGGAACCTGGTGGGATACAGTCCATAGGATCGCAGAGTTGGACAGGACTGAAGTGACTTAGCACATTAGGGATTCCATGTATAACAAAGCCTAGGGTTGCAGGAAAATTCTCCCAACCAAAAATTTTTATCATTTGTGCATTCTCACACGCTGATCCCAGCTTGATGGCAACCCTAGCTGGAGGAGCTTAGGGCTGGGCCACTGTGATAGGAGGAGAAAGAGAACTTGCTTTCATGGGAATTCAGAGTTCACACACATGAAACAGGTAACTCTTAGGTTAAGCCAAAGTCTCTGGACATAAAAAGTGCATTTGGACCGGGGTGCACCTTTATACACAAAAAGCAAAGACAGTGTCTCCAGTCAGTATTTGACGTGTGTGCGTACATGTGCGCTCAGTCGTGTCCAACTCTTTGACCCCATGGACTGTAGCCCACGAGGCTCTCTTGTCCGTGGGATTCTCCAGTCAATAATACTGGAGTGCGTTGCCGTGTCCTTCTCCAGGGGATCTTCCTGACCCAGGTCTCCCAGATTCCTCTTCTCAAATCCATGTCTCTTGAATCTCTTGCATTGGCAGGCAGATGCTTTACCACTGGCACCACCTAGGAAGCCCGTATTTGTTGAGATCCTGTTAAAGAGAAGTGAGACATTCTCTGCTTAGGTGCATCTTCCAACATGAGTGGAGAGACAGTAGTTGAGAGGGGCAAGTCTAGGCAGTGAGTGAGTTCTCTGTTGCTGTGTAACAAATTACCCTGAAACCTAGTGGCTTAAAACAACACATGGTTATTATCTCGGTTTCTACAGCCCGGAAATCTGCACAACTCAGCACTGCAGTTTTCTGCTGAGTTTTCAGGGTCACTTCCAAGGCTACCACAGGGTGTGAGTGAGGGTGTCTGAGCTCAGGTTTCCAGTGGGAGGGATGGACTTCCAGGCATACCCAGTGATTGTCAGCAGGATTCCCTACCTCTAGGTGGTCAGGCTGAGGTCCTCACTCCTTGACTGACTGTAGGTCAGAGGCTGCTCCCTTTGTCAGAGCAAGAGCTAGAGACTGCCTCAGCAAGGTGAAAGCCCAGTCTTCTGTAACCTAACTGGGAAGAAACATCCCATCATTCACCTGTCACCAGGTCCAGCCTAGTGATCATTAGAAAGCAAGGATATTTGGAAGGCATGTCAGGTGTCCTACCACAAGCAGTGTTTTTTATGGTCCACCAGCATCAGAAGCATCAGGGGAGCTTTTGAAAATGCATATTGCTGGACCCCACTCACATGTCGGTTCCTACCGAATTCGGATCTCTGCGGTTGGACTGGAAATGGGACTTCACTGCTCATTGACTCAGCTCAGAGCTGTGATGGCCCATTTATGTAAGCAGACTTGCCCGGATTAGTGCCACCTTGGATCAGCCGAAAAGGCTTCGACTGTAGGGCCTTGGAGGATGGATGAGGAGGCCAGGGGAGCCACCTGGGAGAGAAAAATGAGCAAATGTGAAACTCTTGAGTACAGAACTTGTCTGTCCTCTGAGGTTCTTAACTATATGGTTACATGATTAAGCGTGTGGTAAGTACTAAGAAGTATAGGGTGACATGAAAGCCCTTACCAGAGAATCTACTTCTCATCTGGGGTCAGGGAAGCCTCCTATGAAGATGTGACCTTTAAACTGAAACTAGATACCCAAGTAGCAGTTAACCTGATAAAGAAAGGGGAGGATGAGCATTCTGAGTGGGAGGAATTGTGGGCCCAGGAGCCGGAAAGTTTTCTTCTGTGATCTGCTTCGGCTCCCTAAAGTGAAATGTACTGTTTAGGGAATGGGACAGGGAATACAGTCCTATGCTTCTACTAATTGTTCATGTATCCAATCAATCGATAAATATATCTTGACTGAAAAATCTGAAATAATACAAATCATAATGCATATATTATATTTCTGGGCATTGGAATTTTGGGTGACTTTCATCTTTTTGCCCATCTCTATTTTCCAATCTTTCTATGATAATTGCTAATGAAAAATAATATTATTAAGTACTATTAGTAATATTTATTAAGCGCTTACTGTGATCAAGCATTTTTAGTGCTTTATGGATATAAACAACCTTCTGAGGTTAATATCACTACCATCAGCTTCTAAAGATGATGGACGTGGTACAGAGAAATTATCTTAACCTGCCTAGGGTCACACAGATTGTAAGCAGAGTAGGCTCACCCCACCCTGTGTCTCTGACAGTCCTGGACAGAATGCACAGAGCAGTATATCTGAGATCTGTGGTGAACAGTAAAAGCAAGGACGTCCCTGGTGGTTCAGTGCTTGGGACCCATGAGGTTTCACTGCTGAGGGCCTGGGGTTTGATCCCTGGGACCTGAGAGCCTGCAAGCCACACAGTGCAGCCAGAAAAACCCAAAAAGCAAACAGAAAGCAAATGGTAGTTGGGAGAAAGACACCAGAATTCGAAGTTCGACTAAGGCAGTGGTGAGTTTTCCTTTGCCCCCACCCCTCCAGTATCACCCAGAATGAACTCAAAGGCAGCCCAAACCTAGAAGTGCACATCTGGTGTGAGCTGAAAGGCTCCCCTTGGAGCCCTCTGCTGCAGATCTAAGAAAGGGGCTCTGACAGTGGGCGAGTCCCCTCTTTCTTTTCCCTCCCTCCTCCAGCCCCACGGACACCAGGGTGGTGATAGCTACAGCAGCGCAGTGACGGCAGTGGAGGCCGGACAGACGCTGAAAACGCTGGGAAGGAGAACCCTTCCTTCTGACCACTGGGCTCTGGTCACAAGAAGGTGGAGCAAACCTGCCCTTCTTCGTCCTTTCTCTCTTCTCCTATTGCTTGACCCAGACACACAGTAAGAAATGTCCAGCAGAGGAACTTCCCTGGTGGTCCAGTGGCTAAGACCCCCAATACAGAAGGGCCCCAGTTTGATCCCTGGACAGGAAGCTAGATCCTATATGCTGCACCTAAGGATCCAAGTGCCACAACTAAGACCTGGCTCAAGCAAATGAATGTTAAAAAACAAAATGTCCAGCGGAGCAGAGAAACTAAAACTCTGACTTGTGGGCCAGAGGATTGGAAAGAGAAGCTCCAGAGAACCGAAAGTACCAGGAGATCACAGAAACAAACCAAGAGTGTAGCCCAGATAGCTCTGTGCAAACCCCTGGGCTCACCTCTGAGCTGTGCAAGCATGAATCTGACCCTGAACAGCTTACCTGAAGGCTTGTGAACTGAGCTATAGGATAGGCCACTGTCCAGGTCGGACTGGCCACTGGGTGGCACACACGTAGGACTGATGATCCAAATAGTGCTGCAAACTGAACGTTGACACTGGAACCACGGTGCAAAAAAGGCAAGTTGCTGCCTGACTCTAACCTAGTATATCACTTGCTGAAACAGAAGATATTCTCTTTAGTATTTTCATAAGACCCCGAGTCTCGAAACTAATATTCAAACTTTCAGGGTATGATCTGAAATTACTCAGCATACAAACAGTTCTCCAGGAAAAGACAGAGATGACCAAGGTTTTGGAAGGCAAAGACTCCAAAGCAGTTAGAGTAACTATACTGGAAGAAGAAAGGGAGAATGTTCTTAAAACAAATGAAAATATACTAATAGAAAGTTTCAGGAAAGAAACTTTGGACTTCCCTGGTGGTTCAGATGGTAAAGCGTCTGTCTGCAATGCAGGAGACCTGGGTTTGATCCCTGGGTCGGAAAGAGCCCCTGTATGGCACCCCACTCCAGTACTATGGCCTGGAAAATCCCATGGACAGAGGAGCCTGGTAGGCTACAGTCCATGGGGTCGCAAAGAGTTGGACATGACTGAGCGACTCCACTCCACTTTCTTTCAGCAAATAACTAAAAGGTACAAAGAAGAAGAAAATGGAGATTTTAGAACTGAAAAATAGGAATAACCAAAATAAAATCTTTGCTGGATAGGTTTTAATAGCAGAATGAAGATGATAGACAAAGGGTGAGTTTGAAGGTAGATCATTATGAATTATGCAGTCTTGGGAATTCACTAATGATCCAGTGGTTAGAACTTAAGCTTTCACTGCCAGGGTTCAATCCCTGATCAGGGAAAAAAGATCCCACAGCCAAAAAAATTTATGGAATCTAAACAACAGACAAAAAAAGATAAACAACAACAAAATGACCAGAACCTCAGGGCCTGTCAAACAATATTAAAAGGTCTAACCTTTGTGTCAACAGATTCTCAGAAGGTGAGGTGAAAAATACAGAACATAAAAATTATTAGAATGGAAATAATTTAAAAAAATAATATGTGTATATGTATAACTGAATCACCTTGCTGTGCACCTGAAACATTGTAAGTCAATTATAGTTCAATAAAATATATACATTAAGAAAAAAAAAGAAATCGTAGCTTAAAATGTCCCAAATTTGGTAAAATAAAGACATCGTTCAGTTCACTTGCTCAGTCGTGTCCGACTCGTTGCAACCCCATGGACTACAGCACACCAGGCCTCGGTGTCCACAACCAACTCCCAGAGTTTACTCAAACTCACATCCATTGAGTCAGTGATGCCATCCAACCATCTCATCCTCTATCGTCCCCTTCTCCTCCCGCCTTCAATCTTTTCCAGCATCAGGGTGTTTGCAAATGAGTCAGATTTTTGCATCAGGTGGCCAAAGTATTGGAGTTTCAACTTCAGCATCAGTTCTTCCAATGAATATTCAAGACTGATTTCTCTTAGGATTCACTGGTTGGACCTCCTTGCTGTCTAAAGGACTCTCAATAGTCTTCTCCAACACCACAGTTCAAAAGCATCAATTCTTTGGTGCTCAGCTTTCTTTATAGTCCAACTCTCACATCCATACATGACTACTGGAAAAACCATAGTTTTGACTAGACGGACCTTTGTTGGCAAAGTAATGTCTCTGCTTTTAAATATGCTATCTAGGTTGGTCATAAATTTTCTTCCAAGGAATAAGCATCTTTTAATTTCATAGCTGCAGTCACCATCTGCAGTGATTTTGGAGCCCCCCCCAAAATAAAGTCTGTCACTGTTTCCATTGTTTCCCCATCTATTTGCCATGAAGTGATGGCACCAGGTGCCATGATCTTAGTTTTCTGAATGTTGAGCTTTAAGCCAACATTTTTACTCTTCTCTTTCACTTTCATCAAAAGGCTCTTTTTTCTTTTTCACTTTCTGCCATAAGGGTGGTGTCATCTGCATACCTGAGGTTATTGTTATTTCTCCTGGCAATCTTGATTCCAGTTTGTATTCATCCAGCCCAGTGTTTCTCATGATGTACTCTGCATATAAATTAAATAAACAAGGTAACAATATACAGCCTTGACGTACTCCTTTCCCTATTTGAAACCAGTCTGTTGTTCCATGTCCAGTTTTAACTGTTGCTTCCTGACCTGCATACAGATTTCTCAAAAGGCAGGTCTGGTGGTCTGGTATTCCCATTTCTTTCAGAATTTTCCACAGTTTGTTGTGATCCACACAGTCAAAGGCTTTGGCGTAGTCAATAAGCAGAAGTAGATGTTTTTCTGGAACTCTCTTGATTTTTCAATGATCCAACGGATGTTGGCAATTTGATCTCTGGTTCCTCTGCCTTTTCTAAAACCAGCTTGAACATCTGGAATTTCTAGGTTCACGTACTGTTGAAGCCTGGCTTGGAGAGTTTTGAGCATTACTTTACTAGCATGTGAGATGAGTACAATTGTGCAATAGTTTGAGCATTCTTTGGCATTGCCTTTCTTTGGGATTGGAATGGAAACTGACTTTTTCCCGTGACCACTGACGAGTTTTCCAAATTTGCTGGCATATTGAGTACAGCACTTTCACAGCATCATCTTTAAGATTTGAAATAGCGCAACTGGAATTCCATCACCTCCACTAGCTTTGTTTGCAGTGATGCTTCCTAAGGCCCACTTGACTTCACATTCCAGGATGTCTGGCCCTAGGTGAGTGATCACACCATCATGATTATCTGGGTCTTGAAGATCTTTTTTGTATAGTTCTGTGTATTCTTGCCACCTCTTCTTAATATCTTCTGCCTCTTTTAGGTTCATACCATTTCTGTCCTTTATTGTCCCCATCTTTGCATGAAATGTTCCCTTGGTAGCTCTAATTTTCTTGAAGAGATCTCTAGTCTTTCCTGTTCTGTTGTTTTCCTCTATTTCTTTGCACTGATCACTGAGGAAGGCTTTCTTATCTTTCCTTGCTATTCTTTGGAACTCTTCATTCAAATGGATATATCTTTCCTTTTCTCCTTTGCTTTTTGCTTCCCTTCTTTTCACAGCTATTTGTAAAGCCTCCTCAAACAACCATTTTGCCATTTTGCATTTCTTTTCTTGGGGATGGTCTTGATCCCTGTCTCCTGTACAATGTCATAAACCTCTGTCCATAGTTCTTCAGGCCCTCTGTCTATCAGATCTAATCCCTTCAATCTATTTCTCACTTCCACTGTATAATCATAAGGGATTTGATTTAGGTCATACCTGAATGGTCTAGTGGCTTTCCCTACTTTCTTCAAAGATAAACCTACAGACTCAAGAAACTTGGTAAGAGCAAACAGGATACACTCAAAGAAATCCATGACAAGACACATCATAAATTGCAGAAAATTAAAGACAGAAAAACATTCTAAGGCCATTCAGAGAAAGACAGTGCATTTCATATACAAAAACATATGTCAAAAACAATGACTCAGATTACAGGAGATTTCTCATTAGCAACTACAGAAGCCAGAATAAAGTGGAACAGTGCTTAAAGTGGTGAAAGAACATTATCACCTCAGAATTCTGTATCCAGTGAAAATATCACTCAGGAATGAATGTGGAATAAAGACATTGTTGGGTGGAGGAAAAGTATGAGAATTTGTTACCATCAGATCTACTGTAAAAGAAATGCTAAAGGGTGATCTTGAGACAGAAGAAAAATAACAAGAGACTTGAGATTTCAAGAATAAAGGAAGAGGTGCTTCCCTGGTGGTCCAGTGGTTAAGAATTTATGCTTCCGCTGCCCGGGGTCAATCATTGTTCAGGGAACTAGGTTCCATATCCTGCAACTAAGGCCCTTTGCAACTAACTGAATGAGCAAATATTTAAAAAAAAAAAAAAGTAAAAGGATGGGAAAAGAAGTACCATGCAAATACTAATTCTAAAGAGAGATGAAGTGGCTGTAGTAGTATCAGACAAATTAACTTTATTTTATTTTTTATTTTATTTATTTATTTTTTTTCAGACAAATTAACTTTAGAGCAAAGAAAATTACCAGGGATAAAGCACACTGAAGAACAATGATAAAAAGTTGTTTTCCAAGGAGACATAATTCTAAATTTCTCTGTGTCTAACTACAGAGCTTCAAAATACATGAAGCAGAAACAGATATATATCAAGAAGAAAATGGACAAATCCACACAAAAAAAGTCAAAACTGCTCTCCCAGTAATCAACGGAAAAAGTAAATAGAAAATCAATGAATATATAGCTGTATATGGCAATACACTCCAGTACTCTTGCCTGGGAAATCCCATGGTTGGAGGAGCCTGGTAGGCTACAGTTTATGGGGTGGCGAAGAGTTGGACATGACTGAGCAACTTCACTCCATAGAACTGAATGATTCCATCAAACACCAGGAACTAATTAAAATAGAACACTCCCTTTAAGACAATAGAATACACTTATTTTTTCTCCAAGTGCACACAGAACATTTATCAAGATAGACTATATCTTGGGTCATAAAATTAACAAATTTAGAAGGTCATACAAAGTACATTTTCTGAGCATAATATAATTAAAACTAGAAATCAGTAACAGAAAGATAAACACTTGGAAATTAAACACATACTTCTAAACCCATAGACCAAAGGGGTAGTCTCAAGAGAAATTAGGGAATATGGTGAACTTAACAAAAAGGAAAATATAAAATATTAAAAATATATGAAATGCAGCTAAAGCAGTGATTACAGGAAAAATTAGAGTATCAAATGATTGCATTAGAAAGGTCTGAAGTCAGCAATCTGTACTTCTCTACCTTGAGAGGGTACATAAAGATGAACAAAGGCAAGTAGAAGGAAAACCCAAGAGCAGAAAATAATGAACGTGAAAACAAAACAAAAAAAGAAACACTGATTCTTTGATCAATAAAATTGATAAAACTCTAGCCATACTGAACAAAAAGAAAAAGAGAAAATACAGATAACTAATATCAGGAATAAAAGGAGATATCACTGCACACCCCACAAAGATTAAGGGTTAGTAAGGAAACGCTACAAATAATTCTATATACAAATCCAACAGCTTTGATGAACCACACCCAACTCTGAAAGTCACAAGATAGCAAAACGCAACCAAGAAGAGAGATGTCAATACAAATGTACAACCAGAAAACTTTCAGAAAATAGCAGAAGAAAATCTTAGTCACCTACCAAGAGTTCGTCAAAGTGTTCCTGGATATGACACCAAAATCATGATTCATAAAAGAAAAAAAAAGTGAGAAGTTGGATTTCATCAAAATTTAGAACTTTAGCTTTGAAAAAGACAACACCAAAAAGAGGAAAAAACGAACTACAGAATGAGAGAAAGTACTTGTAAATCCCTATCTAACAAAAGACTTCTAACCAGAAAACATAAGGAAAGCTTGAAACTCAACAGTAAGAAAATAACCCAATTTTGAAAAAAGAGCTGAAAGCCTTAGACACTTCATCAAAGAGGCTATAATGATGACAAAGAAGCACATGAAAGGATGTTCAACACCATTAATCACCAGGGAAATACAAATCAAAACCATGGTGAGATGTTTATAAACGTTTCACTGTGCATAAAAGAATACGCACACACCTAATAGAATGGGTAAAATAAAATAGAAACTGACAATACCAACTACTGGCAAGGATACAAAGCAACTGGAACTCTTCTTACATGGCTGTTGGGATTGCAAAATGGTCCAGCCACTCTGGGGTATGGTTTGGCATTTTCTCACAAAGTTAAATATGCACTTCCACATGACCTAGAAAGCCCATGCCATTTCACTCCTAAAGAAACTAAAACATGTTCACACACGTGTACATGATTTTTTATGGCAGTTCTATTCATAATTGCCAAAAACTGGAAACAACTGGAACGTTCTTTGACAGATGAATGGATGAACAAACTATAAACACACAGTGAAGCAGTACTTGGCAGTAGGAAGGAGTGAACTATTAATACACACAACAACATGAGTGCATCTAAAAGGCTTTATGCTGAGTATAAGAGTCACTCTCTAAAGGTTACATAGCGTAGCAACACCTTTATTGCTGGTTTGGTTCCGGAGTGAGTCAGATGAATTTTTTGGTTTCCCGGTGCACATAAAAATTATGTTTTCACCATACTATAGTCTATTATATGTGCACTGGCATTATGTCTAAAAATTAATTAATTTAAAAATGCTTTATTTTAAAATGCTTCATACCTTAATTTAGAAATACTTCATCCTTAATTTAAAATGTTTCATTGCTAAAAAATCCTAACCATCATCAGGGCCTCCAGCAAGTCATAATCTTTTGGCAACAGTAACATCAAAGATGACGGATCGGGGTCTTCCCAGGCGGTCCAGTGGTTCAGAACTTCGCCTCCCAATGCAGGGGATGCGAGTTTGATCCCTGGTTGGGGAACTAAGATCTCACATGACTCTTGGCCAAAAACCAAAACATAAAGAAAAACAGTATTGTAACAAGTTCAATAAAGACTTTAAAAAGCTCACTGGCCACAGATCATCTTTGCAAATATAATAATAATGAGAAAGTTTGAATGTTGCCAGAATTACTTTGTCCAGTGGCTCAGCAGTAAAGAATCACCTGCAATGCAGGAGCCAGAGGGGACATGTGTTCCATCCCTGGGTGGGGAAGATCCCTTGGAGGAGGGCATGGCAATCCACTGCAGTATTCTTGCCTAGATAATCCCATGGACAGAAACACCTGGCAGGTGTCAGTCCATAGAGTCTCAAAGAGTTGGGCACACTGAAGTGACTTAGCAAGGCATAAAGACATGTAGTGAGCAAAATCTGTTGGAAAAAAATGGTACCAATGGTCTTGCTCAGTGCTGGGCTCCCACAAATGTTCAATTTGTTAAAACACACACACACACACACACAAACAGAATCTGTGAACTAAATAAAGCAAAGCACAATAGAACAATATATGCCTGTGTATCATTTCATTATATGACATTCTGGGAATGGCACATTTGCACCAATGATGAACACATCAGTGGTTGCCAAGGGTTAGGATTGGGGGAAGAGGGTGGCCACGAAGGAGTAGCAGAAGAGGGTTTGGGGGTGACAGAACTGTTTTTAGAAATATCTATGTATGTATTTATTTGACTGTGCCTGGTCTTAGTTGCAGCCTGTGAGATCTTTGAACTCTTAGTTGTAGCCTGTGGGATCTATTTCTCCGACCAGGGATCGATCCCAGGTCCCCTGCACTGGAAGCTTGGAGTCTTAACCACTAGACCACCAGGGAAGTCCTGTGAGGGAATTATTTTGATCCTGATAGTGGTGGTGCTTCCACAAGTCTGCATGTGTTCAAACTCATAGAACCCAGGCACAGATATTTTATTGTATGTTAAAAAATATTGAAAAAAACCCACAAATAAACCAGACATACTGGGCCACTGGCATCCATCATTTTAAACACTATACTTTGACTTGGGTAAATGTCATAAATTTGAAATTTAAAAAAAAAAATCAAGGAACGTTCTATTTAAAGGACCCCCATGGGGAATCATGCCGCACAGTACGTTGGTATGGTTTGTGTCTGTCTGGACTTTGAGTCCTGGCTCTTGAGTTCTGCTAGGTAGCTATATGGGGTTCAACAAGTCACCTGTTACTTAATCAGTGACGCAGGAGCAGGGGTTTGGAGGGCATCTGTAATTGTTGCTAGGCTGCACTGGAATCCTCTTCAACCTTGAGATTCTGCTTTAGTGGATCTGGGATGGTGGTTCTGATCAGCTGCCACTTTGGGGAACATCCAGAGAAGGCGATCTCAAAGGTCTCTTTCAATTCTACAACTGTTACTTATATCATACACTGGCTTTGCTTGGAATTAAGGTCTATCTGTGCCACCTTCCCTGTGAATTGGGAATTGCCCGCACTCCGAATCTAGGCTATCTTAAGTTCTAGGCAGTAGTATTCTTAGACTCTAGTTTTGTTTTCTTTGTTCTTTCTTTTTAAAAGATATGACTTTTAAAATAATTTCAAAGGGCTTCCCAGATGGCACTAGTGTAAAGAAACAGCCTGCCAGTGCAGGAGATGCAAGAGACGCAGGTTCGATCCCTGGGTTGGGAAGATGCCCTGGAGGAGAGCATGGCAACCCACTCCAGTATTCTTGCCTGGAGAATCCCATGGACAGAGGAGCCTGGCAGGCTACGGTCCATGGGGTTGCAAAGAGTCAGACACAACTGAAGTGACTTAGCACACATTTATTTATTTTCGGCTGTGTTGGGTCTTAGTCTTTGTGAGGGCCTTTTTTCTCTAGATGGGGTGATCAGGGCCTACTCTCCAGTTGCAGGGTGGAGGCTTCTCATCCCAGTGACTTCTTTTGTTGTGGAACAAGGGCTCTAGGACGCTTGGGCTTCGCTGCAGTTTCCGGGCTTCAGGGTGCAGGCTCAGTAGTGCGGGCTTAGTTGATCTGCAGCATGTGGGATCTTCCAGGACTAGGGATCAAACATGTGTTCTGCATTGTCAGGCGGGTTCTCTACCACTGAGCAACCAGGGAAGCCCTAGCTGTTTTCTTTCATCAAACCATTTCCCACCTCAGTGTCGCCTTGACCTTTCCCCCAGTATTTCTGCTCCTTCTTTTAGAGACTCAACCCCACTCCATGGCCCTTTCTCACACTGGTTTCTCTCCCATCCCCCAGCTTCCTGTGTCTAGATGTCCTAGCCTCAGACCTTCAGACACTTTGTTGGTCTCCATCTGGAGAAAACTGACATCTCGGAGATAATTGTTCAGACCCTGCACGCTATCCAGGTGGCAGGTAACAGAGCAGATGAGGAGAACTGGCTGAATGCTGGGTGAAACCAGTGGTTTAGTGGTGTCTTGACTCCTTGCGACCCCCCTGGACTGTCAGGCTCCTCTGTCCATGGGATTCTCCAGGCAAGAATACTGGAGTGAGTTGCCATTTCCTTCTCCAGGGGATCTTCCTGACCCAGAGATTGAACCCGGGTCTCCTGCACTGCAGACAGATTCTGCACTGTCTGAGCCACCAGATGGGGGACCAAAGGTGCAGGACAGGAGCAAGGTCACAGGGCAAAATCAGGCATCTGTCTCATGCACTAAGTCAAATGCGTCCTCTGTCCTCACGCACCCCTCTCATAATTCTGAGCTATGAATCCGTGTCCCCATTGCCAATAGGGCCTGGAAAAAGGCCCATTTTACAAAGCACAACACCGATGCTGAGAGGTGAAGACTCTTCCCTGGGGCTTGCTCCGGCCGGTCTGTACTCCTAATTTCACCCCTCTCTCTAATTCATAGTCTCCCACCAAGTCTCAGTCTCTCCCACCCTGTCATTTTCTCGGGTCGAGGAAATCATCCAAGTGAGTCTGGCCACATCCTCTGGACACCTGGCAGATTGAGGCTGGGTCATGGTGACTGAGCCACTTCAAAGAGCTGACCCGGAAATGAAACATTAGCATTCCTCCTGCATGCTTTCCTGCTCCCTGACCCTCACCCGCCATGGCAGACAGATCAGTAAAGTGCCAGGAGGCTGGTTTTAGAGCATTTCACTCAACTTTGCTAGTGCCTAGTTTCCCATCAAATATCCTAGCTGAAGAATACCATCACAGGCCTTGCAAATAGAAGCTGGGTTTGCAGGGTGGTCATCACCCAGGAGCTGGGAGCAGGGGTGAGAATTGATTTATTCATGTGTCTGAAGCCAAGACCCAAACAGCAATGCTTATGAAACCCTGGATGACTCACCTGGATTGAAACCAGGGCAACACTTGGCCTGCTCCAGCCCCTACTCAGAACTACGCCCGGGAGCCTGGTCACTGGAGCTGGAATCCAGGTTGATAGGTTGGGCTTGAGCTGCAGCCCGAGATGCTGGAGTGAGAAGGGACATCCACAGCTGCCGTTCAGGGAAGGGAGGTCTTGCCCAAGGCCACATGGCTGGGCTGGTGGCAGAGCTGAGCCAAGGAGCCTGGGGCTCCTTCTACACTCCCATGCTCTTTTACCTGCTGCCTCCTCAGATTGATGACAATTCCTCCACTCCCCAGAGGAAGAAACTACGGGCAACCTGTGGACAGGGCACAGGTTACACTGGAAATTGAGGACTGGGGATGCTTTGAGGTCTGACAATTCAGCATCCTAGGTGGAGATGATTTCTCTCCTGTTTGACTTCTGGTATTTCTGGATTCTTTTCATCACTGGTTGGTTCCTTTGACCTTGCAAATGCATATTCAGTGGCTGAGTGACTAAGACTTAGTACCCAATCTGGACAGGACGTCAGTGCCTGGGTTGCTGACAAGCTCACTTTCATCTGCCCCTTGAGTGTCTGGATAAATCCGCTTGAATCTGTTTGCCCGTCAAGGACACGGGAAAATCTCCTTCCCAGAGAGGACCGGGTACTGTTTTTGCCTTTGATTTATCAACTGACAAGAGCAGCAGATGTTTATAAAGCAGAAACCACCCTCAGACTCTCACAGGCACTCTCCATCACTGGTGAGTTCCTGGGAGGGACAGGGCGACCCATTTGCTGAGCCAGGTCAAGCAGGAGCGAATGTCTTGAGAAATTAGAGCTCCTCAAGCTGGTCCAGAGCTGCTCAGGTTCCAGGCTAGTTTTCTTCCTTGGGCTCAAATTCTCAACAACTGGAGCTGGAGCGTTTGAAGAACATACTGCCTCGAGTTCCTTCTGTTTGAAGACTGGAGTGGGGTCCTTCCTGCTCTGTACCCCAAGTGTTCCTGCCCACAATCCAAGCAAGAAATGTCCAAGTGACAAGGGGCAGAAAACTTGTCGGACACCTACAGGTGCGCCCTGCCACCCCCTCGAAAGCGAGGAAGCCTGCAGGACAGTCGCTGTTAGTCTCACCCCCAACCCAGCCTGGCCACATGCACTGTGGCTTCTCATGAAGCCTTGAGAGCCCCACTGCGGGACTGCTGCGGTGCTGGGCTTGAATAAATTAAGACCACACACAGAGACAGAGGGACGGTAAGGCAACTAGAGAAGAAATGGCAACCCACTCCAGTATTCTTGCCTGGAAAACAGTTCATGGGGTCGCAAAGAGTCGGACATGACTCAGCAACTAAACACAAGGTGACTAGGAGACAGAAGGGTTGGAACTGAACATGGAAGAGATCAACAAAGCCAGACACAACACCATAAATTGACTATACTTCAATAAAATACATTAAAAGAAAACAAAAAGTAAAGCCAGAAGCCTACTTGGTCTTTTTTCCATTCTCCTTTATTTCATAAACACCTAAGTTACAAGTTGCACAAATCAAAAAATAAAAGCAAAGAGGGTATGGGGAAGACCTTTGTGATGTGAAGCGGGTGGGAAGGGAGAAAGGGTTGTGGACAGGTCCTCTTCCTCCACACACAGCCCTGGATGAGGGCTGTGGCCCCTACAGTAGGGGATCTGAGGAGGAGGTGGGCAGACAGCCAGGGTCGCTGGGGCCCCTAAACCCAGAGCTCACCCTCAAAACCCCTTCAATGCATAGCAGGAGTAGAACAAGGAAGGGAAGGGGATTCAGAGATGGAGTAGCAAAGTGAAAAATCAAGTCATCGTGGTAAAGAGGTTAAAGAAGGAAAGGAAAAGGGGCAGTGAAAGGTTCTCCCTGAGACCCCCAGGGAGGGGCTGGGGCCAGCTTGCCTGTTAATTTAATATTAAATTGGGAGGGGGAGTTGAAGAGGAAAAAAGTTATCTCAGGGGATGACGTCTCAGCCTCTCAGCCTGTACCTGGAGTGGGAAACAGAAACACACAAATTAAAAAGAAAACAAGATACAGAAACCAGGAGTTCTGTCTTTCAGTAACAATTAAAACTTCTACTTGACAGGCTTCCCTGGTGGTCTAGTGGCTAGGACTCTGTGTTCCCAATGCGGGGCGGCCCGGGTGTCATCCCTGGTTGGGGAACTAGATCTCACAGGCCACAACCTAAGACCTGGTGCAGCCAAAATAAACAAACATTAAGGGACTTCCCTGGTGGCCCAGTGGCTGACTCTGTGCTCCCAATGCAGGAGACTGCCGGGAGCCATCAGGATGCCCCCTCACTCGGATGACAAAGTTAGGAGACAGAAGGAATCTGCAAAGTGGATTTTCCTTCGGGGCATCCCAAGGCAAGGCCCCTCCTAGTATTTTTCTTGGGAAGTTCAGTTTATGCTCTGAACATTAGCTCATCTCAGTAGGTCAGTCCCAGTTAGAAAAAACTCATCCTGAGATAATTCCCTCAGACCTTATTTCCCTCAGGGGATCCAGGAAGGCAGATTCCCTTTCCCGGGGAATAAGGAGGAAGAAGGGACATTTAAATAGATTACTATACCTCCTACTAGTTACTGGGGAGTTTACCAAGAGTTCTCTGGGGGTCATGGCAAAGCCACCACCAGAAGGGCTCGTACTTGGGTCACCTTTCCACATCCCACTCTCCCCCCCCAACCCCACTCCAGGGAGGAGGCTCCCTTCCTTGAAAAAAACTAGGCTGGAATGGGACTTAGGAATGCTCGTAACTGTGGCCAGCATAGTTGGAGACACTGATTGCTTTAGGGTAGTGTAGACATAGGAATTCCTTTTAGTAGCTGTAAGGTTAATAGGGTTTCATTGTTAAAGCAGTGCTGCTAAACTGTCTCTGTCTTCTTTTCTCTTTCCTTGTAAAAACCAGTATAGGTTAATAGAATAAAACAGTTTCAAGCTTAAGCCCCTCTTTCTAGCTTCTACATAGTTGCACCTTGTCAGGGAACATTTGGCAGGAGGCTTCCTGTGCCAATCCATGAATATTCAGAGATGAGTGGAGAGGCACACCTTTTCCGGGGACAAAAGTAATACATACATTCTTAAAGTAAAGTAACCATTTACAGCCTTCTTCCCTCTCGGATATGGAAAGTGAATTTTTTACAACCCCCTCTTTTTGAGATAGATTCTAGCCCTGTGTTTCCTGGATAAATTGCAAGATTTTTATCTTTGCTGAAAAGGCTATCTTGTAAGACAGTGAATATTTGCCAGCATTATGCTAAATAAAGGTATGCTAGAGACATTCAAATGGTAAACATACTATTGTTAAAGAAATCCGACCTTTTGCAAGGAAAATGAGCTTAATGTTAAAGTTGTTGATGGTAGGCAAAAAACAAAAGTTTGCATAAAATAGTTGTGAAGTAATGGGGATATTCTTTGGCTATAAAACTGTAAGCTAACAGAAATAAAGTGAGAGACTTCTCCACCGCCTTTTGGAGAGACTTCTCCATCACCTTACAAAACTAACAGCAATAAAGAGAGACATCACCACACACCAACTCAGCTCAATTCTTCCCCCGATGCCACTCATCCCTCAAGTCCCATGGACCCCGCCGGGCTGGACCTCGGCAGGGGACCTGGGTTTGATCCCTGGTCAGGGAATTAGATACTACACACTACAACGGAAACTTGGTAATAGCCAAAATAAAAAAAATTTTTTCTTTAAATAAATAGAAAAAAAAACCCAACACCAACCTCTTCTACCATCCAAGGTGGTGGTTGCTGGGTACCTGGGCTGCTTCTGCCTCAAGGCTCACATAGTACACGCCTCACCCCCTCCCGTCCCTGCCCGCTCTGTGGTACTTACAAGAGATACAAGAGAGGCCAAGGGCCCTGGGCCTTCACCAGTCGTAGCGGCGGGACTGTCGGGAAGGGGAGTCCTCGGGTCCCTGTATAGCCAAGCGGGGAGGCCCCTCAGCCCTTCGTCCTCCACCCCCGGAAGCCTCGTGCCTCCGAAATTCCAGAGGGCGCTGCTGCCGGAACCTCGAGGTCTCCCTCCGCCACTCATCATCAAACGCGGCAGCCTCACCTGAAGAGGACACGGGGACCACACGGGGCACCTGAGTACCACCCCACTTCCCAGGCAGACCTGCACCTGAAGCAGACATGAGCCACAGGGTCTGAGACCAAAACCCAGGGAGAACGCTGAAAGGCCTTGTGGCAGGGAGTTGAGGAGGGGGGGTGTTGGAGAGCGAAGAGAGGAAGTTGGATTCATCATGGTTCCCCAAAGCCACTAGCAGGAAATCCGGAATGGATACTTAGTTAAGGAGCATAATCCCATACACACTGTAAGTATTTAATAAATGTTGATTGATTTGAAAGAAATAAAGACAGAAAGGAAGACACTGAAGGAAAAGAGTAGATTATTATCAATATCTGACTTAGGTGGCAGAGTTTGCCTTCCCCTGTGAGGCCATCGCCTGCGCTGACTTAGCCCTAAGCTGACAAAGAGGCTCCAAGTAAGTGAAGAACATGGAGCTCATCCATAACATTGCCCAAAAAACACGTACAGAGGTAGGGAGCATGCGAATGGGCTCAGTTGTGTCTCTTTGCAACCCCATGAACTGTAGCCCACCAGGTTCCTCTGTCCATGGGGTTTTCTAGGCAAGAATACTAGAGTGGGTTGCCATTTCCTTCTCCGGGGATCTTCCCGACCCAGGGATCGAAGAAGGGAGAAAAAAACTGCCATTTCTCAGCTTACGGGACCGGGGATAGGGGCTGGTGGCATTAAGCCAGCAGGCTGGAGCCAGAAAGAGGCTTACTCTCATCCAGGTTGATGTAGTCCTGCCGCTCCTCCTGGTCCCCCGTGCGGTGGTTTCGAGAGCGCTGGAGGATGTGAGCCCGGTCCCGGATGTGATGCCCAATGGACATCTGCTCCAGCCCGCTGTCGGAGTCGCGCACGGTCCGCCGGGTCTCCCGGATCTGGGGGAGGCAGAGTGCTGCACGCTCAGTGGATCCTTCCGAACCTGGCTACGCCAGCCTGGAAACACCACCCGGGACCCCCCTCTTGAAAACAGCCAGCCAGGCCACCCGACCATGCCTCCCTGAGATAGAAGCCCTCCAGCTCACCCCGCCTGGAGCCGAGCGCATCTCTGACGTCTCTTGGTAGACCTTGGGGGCCCCATCGCCAGTATTGGAGTAGGAGATGACAGTGGAGGAGGAGAAGGTCTGGCAATTGCCTCCGGCTGTCATGTGTTCCTGGGGAGGGAAGGGAACAGCAAAGTTGAGTGGGCAGGGGCTGGCTTCTGGAGCAGGGATCCCTCCCTGCAGCCCCGGAGCAAATGTGAAGATTCGCCATCACCCACCAAATCCCTCTGAGTCCAACAATAGGCCAGGCGGACCTGGAGAGACCCAGACCAAGCCTTAACTGCCCATTTCATGAGATGCCCACCACTGCTTCCCACTCAGGACCCTATGCTCTCCGGGTCCCACCGTCTTATCCAGTTTGCATGCCTCTGTGAGCACGGCCTTCCCCACTCCCACCTCCAGGGACTGGGGTGGGGGGGACAAGACCCTCACCATGTTGCCGATCATGTCGTTCATCATCCCGAACATGTCCATGAAGCCACCCGACTGGAGCAAAGAGGAAACCGAGTCAGGTTGCTGAGTTCAGGCTCCCACAGGCCACCTGGCTCCATGGTCCCTCTCTCTCCTTCCTTCACCTCTGGCGGAGGCTCCTCCTCATTCCTCATGAGCGCGAGCAGGAGCAGGACAGGTGTGCCTCTCTCGTGCTTCTCTTCCCGCCCACCCCGCCCTCCTCCTCCTCAGGCTCTGTGGCTACTGGGATCCCATCTTTCTCCTGCCTGCCTGACCTATTTCCTCCTCCTTTTAGGAAGCAAGTCTGTGTTACTGGAGTCTAACCTATAAAGATTCTGAAGCTGTAGAAAAATCTCCTACACATCATCTCTAGTTGGCCCTCCTCAAAAGAAGACACCTTACCAGACAATTATCTCTCTCTAATGGCCATGACTCCTAGAAGCACAAGAGTCAGTAAGTTAGCATCATTAGCTCACAGGACTCAGCACACAGCAGGCTTGGAGATCTGTGAGCTCATGAAGACTCTAGGCTTACCCATAGGCTATATTTCAGAGAAGCAAATTTGGAACTAATGTCTAAGGGTTACAGAGCATGTTTGAGATGGAAGGATCCAGGGAGATGAAGACTTACCATTCCCAGCATTCCAAAAGGGGAGACAGTCCCAGCCTACGGGAACATGCCAGTAATAGAAATTAGAGGCCACATGCAACCTCACCCTCCCAAACCAAGCCCATGGTCTCCCTTGCTTTTTTCCATCCTCCTCTCAAAGGAGCATCACAAAGCCTGTTTTCCACACCCCTTTCCTCACTCCTAGAAGGCATGCCACTTGCTAAGTCAGCCAGTATGCAAGAAAAATGAAGCGCCGCATTAGTCACCCTCCCACCTTTCCTTGAGTCTCAGGTCTGTGGCAGTACCATTACCTGCATCCTGCGGCTGGCAGGCCGGGTCCCTGGCAGATTGCCATCTGTGATGCTGAGGAAGGGGCTATATCCAAACCCCCCCGACAACATCCGGTTCATGTGCTGACGGTGAATGGCAAAGGGGTCCCTGTGCAGGGAGAGTACAGAGCAGATGGCAGAAGGGGCAACAGTCAGCACCTCCCCAGGCCACCCATCACCACCACCAAAGAAAAGAGCCATAGGGAACCAGCAGCACAGACATCCCCTCTAAGTCTAAGCTGGAGCTCAGAGTGGCCATCCAGGTGTGATCTGAGCTCCCAACGGGAGCCCAGGTTGTCTGTCTCAACTACTCAGACTGAAGTGGACTGATGTGTGCTCTGGAGCAAGAAGGGGAGGGGATACTCACATCAGGAACATGGGGTCCTCGGGCTCCACGTCCCTCATGAAGCGGAACATCCTGATTTCAGCTCCAGGGAGCTCCACACTGCGAAGATGTGGAGGATCAAAGGTTGGAAGCGGCCAGGCTTTTTGTACTCCCGCTCAGGGCAGGGACTCTCAAAGCGTGGTCCCTTCCAAACACTGTTAACTGGCCCCTAAACTTCAGGGAGACCCTTCTCCAAGTGTTCAACATCAGCTTCGAGGGAGAGCAGAGCTCAACCCCCTCTCCGAAGGAGGACCGTGGAAAATTTTCCCGAGCCGGTTTTCTGCCTCCCCCACTCAGAGCCAACCTCTTCCCAAAGCCATGGCCAAAGGCACACTCCCCCAACCCCCGACGCCACCCTTCCGGATGCGAATCTCAAGTGCCGCCCCCCACCCCCGCCCCATGAATGACCCCAACCACCCCGTTCCCTCCTCACGCCCCGGCCGCCGCCAGACCTCCCCCGGGTGGGCCTCACCGTCCCCGCCGCGCCTGGAGGAGCCCCCTCACTCCTCACCCTGCTTTCCTGCCGGGTGAGCAGGAAAGGCAGGCTTGACCCGCTCCCCTCCCCGCATCCCAGGCTCCCGGGGACTCTGCAGCCCGGCGGGCCGCTCCCGCCCCGAACAGGCTGCCCGCTCCGCTCGAGCCTCACCGATCCCCGGTCCGGGCTCAGCAGCCCATCCGGCCGGTCTCGCCTCTCGGTGCGCGGCAGGAGCGGCGCTAGCGGCCCGGGACGCGGGACTGGTCCGGGCGTGAGCTCCTCGACCTCACGCACCGCCTCCTCTTACAGCTGCCACCTCCGTGCGCACCCCCCCGCGCCGTCGGCCCACGGAGCCCGAACCCCAGCCAGGCCCGGACGGAAGTGACGTCACGACGGAGCAGCCCACCCCAGGCCGGGCCCGCGGAGCTCCGCCCACCGGCGGGCGCGTGGCGCACGCGGGGCGGGCTCCCGGGCCTGCTGCTGGGGGCCGCGGGGTCCTCTGGGACTCGGGGAGCGGAGGCGTCGTTAGTAACCGGGATTTGGGTCCTGTCAGGGTGTGAGGGAAGGAGCAGCGGAGTCCATCGCCGGGAGGGGAAGAGGAGGGAAGAGGACGGGGACAGATTCCCCCGGGCAGGGCAGGCTCCCAGTGGGTGACGAGGTGGGGCGGATCCCTGGGGAGAGCTCTCCGCAGATGTCTACCGGGAAGCGTTCATCCCAAGCGGGAGGAAGGACGGCGGTTCTGCGGGGGAGGCGCTGGGGCCAGTCCTCTCGGGAGGAGGCGCGTTCCAGACTGGGGCGGCGTCCTCGGAGTGACGTAGCGGGAGGAGGTGACCGTGCTGCCCAGGTCTTCCTCTGGCTTCGAGAACTCTGGCTGGGGCGCGGGGGAGCCAGGCTAGGGGTCCTGCCGCCAGATGGCGCCCTTCGGCCGGGCTGAAACTGCAGCCCCCGGGGAACTGGCGTTGGCGAGGCTCTGGGGACCCCCCCACCACACCCCGCCGCCCCCAGATACCCTGCTGTGAGGAGTCAGACTGGGGAGAGAGTTCTGAAATCTTCTCATTGAATGCCAACCTCTCCTTTTTTTCTGGGTATCCTCAGGAGCTCCCAGTCCGCACTGATCTTTCTTTCCTCTAGTCAGGCAGGTTGGTAGGTAGGTCGCGGGAGAAGAGAGCTCCCGGTTCACCAAACTCACCCAGGGGCAAAGTTGCGAACAGGCCCAGGAGACCTGACTCGAAGGCCAAAGGCTGACACTTTGACATACTAAATGTGTTGCATAAAATCCGGCCCAACTGGAGAGAAGGGCCCTCCCCCTGGGTGTCCAGGGATTTGGGCTGTCCGGGCTGGACTTTAGACCGGACTCATCCAGTCGCCAGGTCTCATCCAGTCGCCAGGTCTCCTGGTTCTTTACACTGGCCGCTAGCCACGTTTGTGCTCTGTGGGCCTGACAGCCAGAGAGACTTGTTCCCATCTCCAGCACTTCCCTGGAGAGGAAGAGGGGTTGGTCCCTGGTGACTCAGGAAAAGGTGGGAAGAGTGGGGCTTCTCAGGTTTCTTTGGACTTAATTATTATTAGGAGAAAAAAAAATAGTGGCAACAGAGGGGATCAGAGACAGAGAAATTAGAAGCTGGTAGACTGGCAAAGCCAAAGATAGAATAAAAGAAAATGTGTTTTCCATTGATATTTCTGGGGAATAGACTTAGTAAAAGCATTTGTCTTCCAAATGCTCTATCTCTGAACAGCCCACCATGCCAGTGCCCCTTTCCTCTTGCCTCCATACAAAAGAAGTGTGACAAGGGGTTAAGAGATGTCCCAGTGAGAGTTCTGCAGTCCAAACTTAGTGAAGTGTGGGCCTCACCTGCCAGCATCTCCATCCCCATTTCATCATGTCCAACCTACTCAGAGTTGGATAGGAGATGCAGCTAGTCTTCTAGCCTTCTCCTTTGGTCTTCTTCCATTACCTGGTGTTCTCTGTTGTTGTTCAGTTGCTAAGTCGTGTCTGACTCTTTGCGACTCCATAGACTGTAGCCCACCAGGCTCCTCCGTCCATGGGATATTTCAGGCAAGAATACTGGAGTGGGTTGCCATTTCCTCCTCCATCTTCCTGACCCAGGGATTGAATCTGTGTCTCCAGTGTCTCATGTTTTGTGCAGATTCTTTTCCACTGAGCCATTGGGGAAGATGTGTAGAGCTCTTTTTCTTCTTCCTTCCAAGACTTAAGAATGTGGTATCAGGGAGTTCACTAGCCATCCAGTGGTTAAGACTCTGCTTTCACTGCAGTGGCCATGGGTTCCATCCCTGGTCAGGGAACTAAGGATCCAGTATGCCACAAGGCACAGCAAAAAAAAAAAAAAGGAAACCCTGATATCAGTCATTTTTACTTTTGCATGATTTTTAATCAATCACCTCCCCTAAGAATAATTACAAATGACAGTTTAGCATCCATCTATGACACAAAGCTCTAAACCTGGGCTTTCTCTCAGGTTAAAAAGAGAGCTTTGAAGAGGTGGGGATGAAGGAGGAAATGCAAGAGTTCATTCTCGGTGTGCCCAGCAATGGACCATATAGGCAGCCATCCACTCCAGGAATTGAAGGAATGTAATTTTACAAGCAACCTTTCTGTCCAGACAGAGTTTGTGTCTGTTTTCCTTCTCTGTCACCTTCCTATTCCTTTCCTTCCCTCCCCCACTCACTGCCTTCTCTTCCTTCCTTCCCTCCTTTCTTAAGTATGTCTCTGTCCCGTAAACTCTGGTGAACAGAAATTTCTCAGTCATCAGAGTTTCCTGTAGATAATAAAATGTAGGAGGGAGGGTGGGCCCAGTCCTGGGTGAGGTTGAGCTAGAAGGGGATAAGCATTGTTGGGAGGAAGAGAAACAGTTTCTCCTCACTGCTTCATGTGATGAAGCCAAAGTCTGGAAGTCTTTGAGAGGGGAAAGAAAGTGTTAGTCGCTCAGTCATGTCAGACTCATTGTGACCCCATGGGCTGTAGTCGCCAGGCTCCTCTGTCCGTGGGATTCTCCAGGCACTAATACTGGAATGGGCTGCCATCTCCTTCTCCAAGGGATCTTTCCAACCCCAACCCAGGTCTCTGGCATTGCAGATGGAATCTTACCATCTGAGCCACTAGGGAAACTCAGAGGGGAGATCTGGGTCAGAACAGTGCCCTTGTCAGTTGTGAGGCCTGGCATCTGGAACAATCCCAGAGCAGTTGGTTTCTGGAGCAGAGTGAGGATGGGGTGATGATGGACTTAAGGGACACTGGATTCCAACTTGAGCTAACATGAATGGGTGTGACTGAGTGTATGTGTGTATGTGTATTGGAGGAGGGAGATAAACCCTGACATTGAGCACTAAGTTGCCCCAGGAAGAGAGAGTGAGTTGTATAGTGGACACCAGATCAGAATGAGATTGATAAATGGCTTAGGAACATTTTTTTAAGTCCAGCTTTTCAGTTTGTTTTATATCCATGTCCACTCAACAAATATTTATTGAATACCTACTGTGTGAGGCTTCCCAGGTGGTGACAGTGGTAAAGAATCTGCCTCCCAGTGCAGGCAACAAAAGAGACGTGGGTTTGATCCCTGGGTTGGCAAGATTCCTTGGAGGAGGGCATAGCAACCCACTCTAGTATTCTTGCCTGGAGAATCCCAAGGACAGCGGGGCCTGGTGGGATACACTTCATGGGGTCACAAAAAGTCAGACACAACTGAACCACTAACATTTTCATTTTTAACTTCCCAGTGGTTAGAATTCAGTGCTTTCGCTGATGTGGTCCCAGGTTCAATCCCTGATTGGAGAACTAAGATTCCCTATAAGCCATGAGGCATGGCCAAAAATAAATAAACAAAATTTTTAAATCACTCCAGGTTTTTTATTTTTTTGATCTGGGCAATCTGAATGAGAAATAAATGACCATTCTGTATCAGGACGGGCTTGAGAACACATGGAGATTACATCTGGCTGAATTGTGATTGTGACCACCTGGCTACTACACAGGGTAGCTGGGTGGACAGTCTTCTCTTTATTATTATTTTTTAAATCTATGTATTTTATTTTACAGCCACAGCATGTGGCATCTTAGTTCCCTGATGAGGGATCAAACCTACGCTCCTTGCTTTGGAAACACAGAGTCTCAACCACTGGACCACTAGGGAAGTCCCACAGTCTTCTCTTTAGAATTGAGCCACCTGAAGCAGGAGGAGGGCGTCAGGAATACAGGAATCCCGAGGCTAGTTTGACTATCAGATATGAGATGTTGGATCACCTTGGGTAGATATGCTAATATTAATGGTTGGCATGAGCACTGGAGTTTTAAGTCTTAAAAACTTCCTGTTGTCCCTTGATCATTTCAAGGAGCCATCCCTAAGGAGGCCATCTATCTCATGATTAACATGGGCTTTAAGGACTGAAGTTTGTATTACCTGTGTGGTGAAACGTGACAGTGAAAGTCACCCAGTGTGTCCAACTCTGTGACCCCATGGACTGTCCATGGGATTCTCCAGGCCAGAATACTGGAATTGGTAGCCTTTCCCTTCTCCAGGGGATCTTCCCAACCCAGCCAGGTCTCCCACATTGCAGGCGGATTCTTTGCTGGCTGAGCCACAAGGGAAGCCTGTGTGGTAGTTCCTGTCAATAAACATTTATGAAGCTCCTATACATAGCCAGGCACAGTGCAAGGTGCTGGGGATGAAAGACAAATAAGACATGGTCTCTGCTCAGCAGGGTTCACAACCCCAGTGAGGTGGCCAACATGGAATCAATGATAATCCAGGGATAAAAGCCGCCATAGAAAGATAAAGATGTATATTCAAAGGGGAAAAAGTGGTTCAGAAAAGGGAGAGGGTGGCTTGGGAACTGGGGCAAAGCAGCCAGGAGAACATTCTAATTTTTGGGGGGGCTGCCCCTTCTAGGTGTGGGACCTTAGTTCTAAGACTATAGATCAAAACTATACCCACTGCATTGGAAGCATGGGGTCTTAACCACTGGTCTGCCAGGAAGTCCCCAGAGCTCATTTTAGGTTGAAGGTACGATCAAAGCAAAGGCACTGGGACTCCTCTGGCCGTCCAGTGGTTAAGACTTAACGCTTCAGTGCAGGGGACATGGGTTTGATCCCTGGTCAGGGAACTAAGACCCCACATGCTGTGCAGTATGGCCAAAAAAAAAAAAAAAAAGCAAAGGCACAGAGGTAGGCTCCATTGGGGAGGAGCTATGAAGAGTTAGAAATGCCAAAGCAAAACTTTTGAGGGAACCTTGGTGAGAGCCAAGGCTACAGAGGTTAAAAGGGACCAGACCTTGAAGAGCTGTGTTTACTTCTGGATTTTATCATTGGCCTGGGGAAGCTATCAGGCTTTTTTATGGAGGGAGATGACAATAGTCTATTTGTATTTTGGGTAGAAAAGTAGTTTATACATTTCAGCAAACATTTCTGAGCTACAATATGCTATATACCGAGGTAGGTGTGAAGATCCAAAAATTCTTTTTGTAAAAAATTTATTTAATTGGAGGCTAATTACATAACTGTAGCTGTTTTTGCCATACATTGACATGACTCAGCCATGGGTTTACCATGGGTTTAAATTCTTAAATCATGATTAAAAACCCAGGGGTAGGGAGGCCGTGCTTCCGCCCTCAGCTAACTGTTGAGCCAAGGCATGGAGGCGAGTTATCCGCTGACTTGAGGCCGAGTGGAGGGTGAGGAAAAAAAAAAAAAAAATGAATTTAGCTTAAAGTCAAGTGAGTGATGTTGACCCCTGGAGCAGGGGCAAGACTGGGCTTGGAGAAAAGAGAAGGAGCTCAAGAAATCATTAGAAAGTGAAATGTGAGGGATCTAGGGAGGGAAAGAAGAGGCCATGTCTCAGATGACCCCTTGGCATGAATGAATGGGTGGAGGACAGGACCTTTAGCTGAAATAGAAAAGCAGAGGAACTGCTGTTGGAAGGTGTGGCACTGGGGCACTGTGGAGGATCCAGGGAGAGAAGACAGAAGAGAACTGGAGTCGTGATTTGTGCTCAGAAACGAAGCAGGCACTGGAGGTATGAGTTTGAGTCATTGGGGTTTTTCTTGTTGTTTTCAATGGTTTTTTAATTTATTTATTTTATTTAATTTATTTAATTTATTAATTTTTGGCTGTACCCTGCAGCATGTGGGATCTTAGTTCCCTGAACAGGAATGACCAGGGATCAAACCTGCACCCCCTGGATTGGAATGGGGAGTCTTAACCACTGGACTGCCAGGGAAGTCCTTGAGAGTCATCAGAGTTGGAGGTCTGTGTTGGCAGTGGGACTTAAACCACTGGAGATGCATGATGGAGTTGCTTAGGAAGACTGAGAATAGGACCCCCGAGACCCAAGCTTTGGGGTTTCCCAGGCACACTCGTGGTAAAGAACCTGCCTGCTGATGCAGGAGACCGGAGACATGGTTTCAGTACCTGGGTTGGGAAAATCCCCTGGAAGAGGCCATGGTAGCCTCCTGCAGGGTTCTTACCTGGAGAATCCCGCAGACAGAGGAGCCTGGTGGGCTGCAGTCCATAGGGTCACACAAAGTCAGACACAAATGAATCGACTCAGCATGTGTGCATGGCCAGATCATCTCCTAATTTCTCAGTTACTTAGGCTCTTTGAGAAAACGTATGTTCATTCCCCTGAGACCCGAGCCACCTAGAAGGGATCAGTTGACCTGGCAGTCGCCTCCTCCTGGTCGTTAAGTCCTCTCTCAGCCTTTTACCTGCTGGGCAAAATAAGCCTCTAGCTGTCCCTCCTGGTCTGTGCCCCCTAGCCTTTTCTTTTTTCATAATTTAGTTTACTTCTGAATATTTTAAATATAATGGAAAAAAAATAACAATTTTGTTTCAAAACTCGAGGTATCAACCATTAAAAGATGGGGAGTTTGTAAAAAATTTAAAAAGTGGTTTATTGAATACTTACAATGTTAACACCTTTAATATTAATTCCACTTAGTTTCAGAGAATAGAAGTGCACAAAACAAGGAGCTGTTGGAAACATCTTCAAACTGGGAACTACAGCAGACACTCCCCCAGTGGTGGTGGTGGTAGTTCAGTCACTGTGTCTGGCTCCTGTGACCCCATGGGCTGTAGCCCCCCAGGCTCCTCTGTCCATGGCATTTCCCAGGCAAGAATATTGAAGTGGGTTGTCATTTCCTTCTCCATCCCCTAGCCTTTTCAATTTCACTTTCCTCTCCTCTGGGTCAGCCACATAGTCTGTTTCATCTGTGCAAATGTGGAAATTCTGAGCAAACATGCACCTGTGGTAAAGTACATGACAAAAATGGCCCACAAGACCCTCCAACACGGCAGCCAGAGTTGCTCTTGACTTTTCTACCTCCCAAACACTGAGACGGAGATGGAAAAAGAGGCAGAAAAAGAAAAGGAGGTTTAGGACCATGGTCTGAAGTGGTGCTGCACCATATGGTAGCCACTAGGCAAAGGTACTATTTAAATTTAATTAAAATTGGGAATTCCCTGGCAGTCCAGTGGTTAAGACTCAGCAATGTCACTGCTGTGGCCTGGGTTCAACCCCTAGTCAGGGAACTAAAATCCCACAAGTCAATTAGCACAGCTAGAAAAAAGAAAAAAAAATATGAGGCAGTCTTATTTTAAATAAATAATATATTTAATTAAAATTAAAGTAAAAAAAATGCAGTTGTTCAGTTGCACTAGCCATATTTCAAGTCTTCAGTAACCACACATGGCTCGCGGCCACTGTATTGGAAACTATAGATATAGTTAGATATAGATATAGGACAGTCCCATCACCATAGAAAATTTTACTGGACAAAATCAGGAAGCATTTATAAATACTACCTTCTCCTGGACTTTTTTGAAGCCCTGTGAAGGCTTTTGGAAAAGAGGGGAAAATTGGATGAAGGTAGTCAAAAGGTATAAGCTTCCAGTTATAAGGTAAATATGAGGATGTAACATATAATATGATAAATATAATTAGCAGTGTTGTATGTTATACATGTAAGAGTTCTTATCACAATGAAAAAAAACGTTTTTAATTTGTTAATTTTGTATCTGGATTTGATGATGGATATTCACCAGTCACTAAACTTGGCCCTTCCCAGGTGGTAAAGAACCTGCTTGCCAAAGCAGGAGACATATGAGACATGAGTTCAATACCTGGGTCAGGAAGATCCCCTGGAGGAAGGCATGGCAACCACTCCAGTATTCCTGCCTGGAGAATCCCATGGACAGAGGAATCTGGTGGGCCACAGTCCATAGTGTTGCAAAAGAGTTGGACACAACTGAATCAGCTTAGCACACACGCATGCATGTTCACTAAATTATTGTGGGTATCATTTCATGATTTATGTAAAGTCAAATCATTATGCTCTACACTGTAAACAAACAGTGCTGGATGTCAATTATCTCAGTAAAACTGAAAGATAAAAAAGATACAAAAGCACACATAAAGGGGAGAAACTGAAAGGAGGGCAGCGGAGAATTGGGCAACATTGAACTCTTAAGTGTAAAAGTGAAGGAGGTCATGAAGGATGGCACAGAGAATAAGAAAAGCCAACTGAAGAATCTAGAGGAGAGCTATGATGATAAAACCGATGATTTTTCTTAATTTTTTAAAAAACTTTATTCATTTTTGGCTGTGCTGGGTCTCTGTTGCTGCACAAGGGCTTTCTCCAGGTGCAGTGAGCAGGGGCTACTCTCCAGTTGCAGAACTCACGCTTCTCTTGTTGCAGAGCATGGGCTCTTAGGTGCATGGACTCAGTATTTGTGGCACATGGGCATAGCTGCCCCAAGGCATGTGGAATCTTCCTGACCAGGGATCGAACCCATGTACCCTACATTGGCAGGCAGATTCTTAATCACTGGACTACCAGGGAAATCCAAAACCAACTATTTTTGCTAGAAAGAAAGTTCATGAGGAAGTAGGAAAGCCATAGATATTTTGATTGTGATTCTGATAAGGTAAAAGACAGACTGACCACCTGGACACCAGTAGTTGCTGAGAAGACCCCAAGTCAGAGAGAGGCAAGCCCATACCCTGATGCATGCCCTGTGCTTCCACAGCTGGTTAAGGAAGGAAAGCTGAGAGCACTCTGAGGCAAAATTGAAGATGTGGTGTCAGGGTTGGGAAGTTAAGGACGTACTGAACTTTTGCTCCTTGGTGCCTAGCCTTGTGCCAGACACCCTTCTCAGGAGAAGGAGACATCAGTAAGTGTTTGGGAGTGAGGAAGGGAGTTTGGAGTTGGGAACAAGGGGTCTAGAATCCAGAGAGATCAGGGAGGTACCCCAGAAAAGGAGCACCCCTGGACATGGGACAGGGTGCTGTCCGGTGCAAGACAGTGCTGGATACCTGTCCTTTTTCAGGTTTGTACTTTGAATGACCTCTCCCATCTCTTTCTGGAGGGCAGGGAGGGACCATATCTTTTCCATTCAGCTTTGTGTCTCCACCACACAGCACGGGGGCTCATCGCCAAGAGGAAGCAAGCAAGTGCAAAAGTGAAAGTCACTCAGTTGTGTCTGACTCTTTGCGACCCCATGGACTATACAATCCAAGGAATTCTCCAAACCAGAATACTGGAGTGGCTAGCCATTTCCTTCTCCAGGGGATCATCCCAACCCAGGGATTGAATCCAGGTCTCCCACATTGCAGGCAGATTCTTTACCAACTGAGCCATCAGGGAAGCCTCATTACCAAGAGGGAGCTCAGTAAAAGTTTGCTGAAGTTCAAGAGTTCAGGCTTGCTCTAGATGCCAAAAGCATCTAGAAAACTCAGCACTGTTGTAGTTCACACAGATGCAAGTAGAATATGATGAGGGAGACAACCTGACAGGGCATGTTCCTGACAAACGTGGCTTCATGTTGTCATGAAGATGATTTCTTGGGACATCCCTGGCGGTGCAGCAATTAAGAATCTGTCTTCCAATGTAGGTTCGATCCCTAGTGGGGGAACTAAGATCTGACATCCTGCAACTACTGAGGCCGGAGGAGCTCAACAAAGATCCAGCACAGCACAGAAAAAAAGGAAGAATAAAGAAAGATGATTTCTTTAGGAACATTCCTGCAGGTAACGTATTCAAAGCAAACTTGACCAAAGTTAGACTGGTTGAAATCTCTAGCAGTCTGTCTCCTCTTGACTCTGACTCTCCACTGTCTTGTGTTTGGGGAAGGAAAAAAAAAAAAATTTTTTTTTTTTAAGCAAAGGAAAAATGAGGAATAGCAAATGAGGTCATTGGGAGTGGAGTGAGATGAAGAGCATAGTGAGGAGTGGAGGGGTCCAGCTTTCAGGTTTCTGTCTTCCCACCCTTGAATGATAGCTAATTAGGCCTTCCTTAGCACTTAAACTAACAGAAATAGGCAAGCTAGGAAAAAAAGAAACCAAAAAAAGAAAAAAAAAAAAAAACAGGAAGCTGGAGACGGGGAAGAATTCACTTAAGAATTAGATGGAAATAGTTGGAGTTGAACATTTTCCACACGGTAGTGAGGGAACTGCTAGGATATCTCAAGGAAGAGTTTCCGGGGGCTCGGGCCTCCCCTTTTCTCACCTGGCCTCCCTTTTCCCACCTCCAGAAAATGTGTAAGAAGCAGAACCTCCCCCCATTCAACTAGTGGAAAACTTCTCTGTTGAGCCGTGGAAGTAAAAGAACTCTAGGAACAGGCAAGGCTCCACAAGGCCTCAGAAATGGTGCTCTGGAAAGGAGCAGACAGTCTGGTATCATTCAACTCTCGTGGCCCCAGAGGCCCAGAGACCAACCCCAAGGAATAGGAGGTGCGCTTTCAGCACCCCCCTCATTCCAAATTCATCCTGAGTTTCCCGTCTAGCTTTCCTCTGCTGAAGCCAAGGCTTCTGGAGACTGATCTGTTGTCCAACCAGGCAGCGAGGGCTAAGGGGTGCTTCTCCCAAGCAGGAAGGGACTTAGATCCAGGTCTTCTGCTTTCTAGATCTTTTCCCCTTGGTCCCTGCGGACCCTAGTGTCCAAACTCTTAGATTCTCAAGGCTCTCCCTTGGGCCTTGGGGCAGGATTCCCATTCTCTGCCTCTCCATCTCCCTGGAATTTTCCACTGCAGCTGCCTCCGCTCCCAGACACCCCTCCCTGGGCAAAATTCCCGGCTCCCTCCGCCTCCCCTTTCCTAATCACACCTCGATCCCACCCCCCGGCCCTCAGGCCCAGCCCACAGGCCAACCCACAGCCCACACTAACCCCAGTGGTCCCAGTTAGAGAAATGGGAGGCCAGACCCTTATAGAAGGGTAAGAGGGAGGGTCCCAGGCTCTCTCTGGGGCAGGGAGAAAGGACAGTGGAGGGGCTGGCCCCCTGTGGGGCTGGAATGGGGGGAGTGGCCCTCCTCAAATCCCCATATAAGGCAGGGCAAGCAGTGAGGCTTCTGGATTGGCTGATTCAAATGAGCATTCCACCTGGCAACAGGGTTTCTATTGGCTCTCAGGAAAAATAGGAGGAAGGTGGATGGAGGTTGTTGGTGGCGGTGATTGGAGAGGGGGAGGGGAGTGGAGGTGACCGGAGTGGGGGGCGGTTACCAGGGCAACAGGGTAAGAGCCCAGCAGGGTGTCCGAGACAGCAGGCGGGGCTGCGAGGTGGAAAAGGGGGGAAGAGGAAAGGAGGGTGGGAGGGAGAGGAAAGAGACTGACGGGGAGGGAGCCAGACTGGGAGACTGGGGGGGGGGGGAAGGAGGGGGGGGGGGGGGGGAAATGAAGCCAGAGAGAACAGAGATGGAGAGGGTCAGAGATCGCTAGACATCAGCGAGTGTCAGAGAAACAGAGAGCGAGAGATGGAAAGATCTGAGCAAGATGGACAGAGTTCGGCAAGGAAAAACCTGGGTGGGGCTCCAAGATTTTTGAGGAGTCAGAGACTGAGAAACTGACAGAAGAGTCAGAAGGAGAAATTGGGAGGTGTGGACACCAGAGAACCAAAAGAGGGGATATTTATGGACTCAAAGACTAAATGGTGCCAATGAGTCGGTCATGTCTTTTTTTTATTAAGAAAATGAAAATGATGACTGAGGGACAAATGCAGGAGTGCACATACACCAAAGATATCTTGGTCCAAACCCTAGCCTTCCATTCCATCCATCTTCCCCAGGATCTTTGCTACACATCCCAGCTGCTGCCCCTCCTGAAACTCCAAGCTTCTCAAAATGACCCAAAGAGACTGAGAATGAGGGCAAGGAGATGAGGGTGCATGGAACAGTTGTGGGCTGGACACCCCTGCAGAGGAGGCAGATATTAATACAATCCAAAAAGGCTGGGGAAGATGGCAGCAGAAGAGACACCAAGAGAGGGAAAATGTGGGAAATAAGGACGTGAAGAGGAGTTGAGGAAGATGAGCTAAAGAGGCAAGGCCGGAGACAGACTCAGATAAGACAAGAACAGTGTTGTCTGGAGAGAGAGGGAAGGCAAACAGAGATGGGAGGTAGAAGAGGGCAACTGAGGAGTGGAGAAGAGGCGACAGAAGATGAGTGACGTGAGACAGAAATGGATGAGAAGGGATGAGGAAAGATGGAAGGACCAGGCAGAGAAAAGTGAAGTGGAATGGGCAAATAAGAAAGGTCGAAGATGAAAAAGGAGAGAGGAGATGGGAAGGCCTCTGACTTCCCTCAGCTCCTAGACAAGAGTAGGAATGGAGGAACCCAGCCAGGGTCACAAATGTCAGCCTCGGCCAGGACGAAGGGTGGGCTGCCTTTTCTGCTCTCCCACCCCCACTCAGGGCCACCCGGAGAACGAAGATGGAGAGGGGAAATCCAGCGAGAAGTGGAAGTAGCTCCCGCCCTCTTCCTCCTCTTTCAGCTTTTGGTTTCTCAAATACCTGCCCGGCCTTTCCATCTGCTTTCCCCCCACCCCATCCCTTAGCAAAATCTCAGGAGCTTTTTTTTGGGGGGGGTATCGTTAGGATCCAGGCCATCCCTCCAGTCCGCCCCCAAAAGCCAGACTCGACGTTCGCAAGCAGTGGGTAGGGATTCGGGGAGGTCCCTCCCCGCAGGAACCCCACCCCTTCCCACCTCCGCGCCCCACTCCATTCTCCGCGACCACAGTCTCTCCATTTCCCCCTCCGGGTCTAGTGCTCCCTCCCGCCTCGCGCGCGCTCCCTCCCCTCGCTTTCATCCTCCTATCCCCACCTCTCCAACCTCCGCTTTCATCCCCCTCCCCTCCCCTCTCCTCCCCGCTCCCGCCTGCCCCACCCCTGGGAAGCCCCTCCCGTCGGGCAGCGCCGCTTTATAAGCGGGTTCCCTGCCCGGGGGCGGCCGCGGCTGGTCGGCGGCAGCTCTGCGGGTGCGGGGGCGGCAAGCCGAGGACCGAGCGACCGCGGCCGGAGCGCGCCGGCCACCGCCCGCACCGCCCTTCCGCCCGCCCTCCGGACGGCCGCAGCCCTGCGGGTCTCCACTCCAGACCCACCCCCGCCCCACCCCGCGCGCCTCTGCCGCTTCTTCCTGAGCCCCAGCTTGCCGAGCGGCCGCCGCTGCCGCTGTCGCCGCCGCCGCCGCCACCGCGCCAGGTTCCGGCCGCGGCCAGCCTCTGCCGTCCAGGGCCCTTCCGTCCAGGTCCCGGGACCCCGACTCCCCGCCAGCCCCGGCCCCGGCCCCGGCACCATGTCGGAGAAGAGCGTGGAGGCAGCGGCCGAGTTGAGCGCCAAGGTACGGGCGGGGTCGGCTGCGGCCCGGCACCCGCGCGCCCCCGGGGCTCCGCGCGGTCATGCGCCCCTGGCCGCCCCCGACGGCCTCACACTGCTGCCCGGGCGCAGGGTCCCCGCGGACCCCACTCCGCCCTCCCCCCCGCGCCCCAGCCTGGCGCTGCCTGCCCCGCTCCGCGCGGCTCGCGCCAGCGCCCTCTAGCTTCCCGAGCGCCGCGTGCCCGGCTCCCGGCCCGGCCGCTCCGGCCCCGCGCGGTCTCCACCCCTCTCCGGCCCCAGCTCGCGCGCTTCCACCCCGGCCGGTGCCCGTCGGAGCTCTGCGCGTCTCTTCTACCCTGTCCCCTCCCCCGCGTCCCTCTCCGGTTCCCCGTCCCCCGTCTACCCTTCCAGTCTGACCTCACCTTCCTCTGCTAAGCGGTTTGAGAGCCTCTGGTGTAAACAGGGCTCTCCCGGGAGGCTGCTGCTCGAGGCCCCTCCCCTCGAGGCCCGACCGCCTCTCGCTCCTCTGCTCAGACAGCTACTGCCTCTATTTTCTCCTTCCTTCTGTATCCATTCCTTCCTCCACTGGCCTTCAGCTTTGCTAGTCCCCATAACCGTCCTCCAGCATCTCCCCCCACACTTAAAGAATCTTGAATACCTAAATACCAGAAAGGGGCCGGCAATAGCCTTCGAAAAAGCTGGGGCTGCTTAGCACTGCATGGCATGGCATCGCGCCGCCCCTGCTCTCATCAGCTCCCTTCCCCGGCCCCATCCCTTCGCCCTTGCCTCTCTTCCAGCCTTCCTCTAATTTCCCTAGGGAACCCACTGAGTGTCGCTTGGGGAAATTAATTCGGCCAGGGTTTGGGGGCTGGGAGCCCGACCTTGGGCGGGGGTGGCTGCTGAGGTCACAGAGGTCTCCCGGAGGCCGGGGAAGTGAAAGGAGGAACCAATGGGATTGGAGGCAGTGGGAGAGAGGGGCTCCGTGTGAGAGCTGACAAGGTGTGCCAAGCGGCCCTCCGGTGGCATGTGACTTCACTGAGTAGGTGTCTTTGTGTGTCTGAAATGCAGAGAGTGTGTGGGACTGCCCGTGTCAGTTACATGTGTGCATGCGGAGATGTAGCTGTTCCGGGGCCCTGTTTTGTGAGTGCCGAGTGGCTCCACTGTGCCCTTGTGCTGTCTCGAGAGTGTGTGCCAGAATGCCCAAACACCGGGCCATGTGTCTCTGGGTCGCGTGGGCGCCCCTCTGTGTCGTGCGTGTGAATCAGTGTCAGCCTGTGTCAGTGTATGTGCCCGTGCTGAGTAAATGAGGCCAGAGAGCTGCTTAGCACAAGACCTAGGTCACATACCCCCCCGGAAAAGGGATCATAAAAGGACAGTGACCAGAAGGACAGGACAGGACCAGACAGGGCAGGAGAGGGCCCGGTCCCTTGGACTTTGGGCTCTGGTAGACTCCCTCCCTCCCTGGCACGCACTCACTCTTCGCCACTGCATCAGCCCCATGAGAAACTTGGGCCAGGCCATGCAGACCTGGTGCTAGGGCCCCCAGAGAGAAGCCAAGGCTCCCCAGGCCAAGGCTGTAAGGGGAAGCCCACAAGGTAGGAGAAATGCCATAGTGACCATCTGGCAGAGAAATGAGGACAGCAAAGTGGCATGGAGAAACGTAGTTGGAGTGAGAGGAGCTAGTGTTTGGCATGCCCCATAAAGGGAGAAGGGAATTGAGCGACCCACCTGGCCAACCACCCCCACACCAAACCTCTGTTCAACCCCCAGCTCTGCTCCAGAAAGGACACACCCTCCCAGGGTGATCCACTCACCCAGAAAACTTCCATCCCCATGGATATACAGAGTTGCACACCAATACCAGATCCCATCTGATCATCCTGAGCACCACAGTGCGAAGGGGTGGGGTGGAGAGAGGACTGGAATCTCAATGGGAAGAGCTGGTGTGGTGTCCCCAGAGTGGGGACTCTTGTGAGCACCTCTCTCAGCCACATCACATCAAGACAAGACATCAAAGGTGTGCCTGCTGGGGTCTTGAGGAGGAGAGAGGGACCAATGTTTGGAGGGAGGGGACTCCAGGCAGATACCTTATTCTCACCCGCTTTCCCATCCCACCCACACAGACCTCATGGCTCTTCCTGTACCATGTCCCATAGACTTCCCCTTCTACGTTTCCCTTACTCTACTCCCCCTACACCCCCCAGAAATGGTCACTCCTGCCCTTTTACACACCAGTGCACACACCACACCAGGGTACACACTGTGCCCATGGGCACACTCCAGGTGGTTGGGAGGAGGAAGCCCCCTGGGCCAGGAGTGGGCAGAAGTGAGAGAGGGCACCGGGTGTTGCCCCCCGGGGGCTCTCCCTATACCTGTAGTGTTGGGCCAGGTAGGAGCCTGAAGATGAAGGGGGCACACAGATGTAAAGAAACAAAGGCTTTCGAAGCTGAGGGGGAAGCAGGAAGGGATGCCCAGGAGAGAGTCCTCCGGAAAAGGCCCCAGAGGTAGACAAAAGGCAGAGCCGGGCCTGCAGTGGGAGGGGGCAGACGAAGGAGGGACCTCAAGAGGGGGTGGGGCGTCAGGGCTGCGAGCAGATGGAGGGGGATTTGCTTTGCTGAGCTGAACTCTTCAGCCGGTGAGGCTGGGCCGAGCTTGGTGGGGGTGGTGAGCGATTACCTTGACTGCCTCTACCCTGGCCTCATCACTCTTCCTCCTCCCTTGGGGAAGCGGCCTGGTCTCAGCCCCTTTGCGGCAGCGGCGACCCTGGGACCTCTGCTGCGTCTCTGAGCTGCCCTTGCCACCTTCTCTATTTTCCACCTCTCTGAGCTTACAGGGGCTGCCCTGGTGGTTTAACGATAAATAATCTGCCTGCAATGTGGGAGACCTGGGTTCAATCCCTGGGTCGGGAAGCTCCCTGGGAGAATGGAATGGCAACCCAACTCCAGTATTCTTGCCTGGAGAATCCCATGGACAGAGGAGCCTGGCGGGCAACAGTCCATGGGGTCGCAGAGTCCAACTGGACTGAGAAACTTGACACACAGGCTCACTGCAGAGGGAGAAGCGCAGCTGGAGGGAATTAAGGGCAGCAGATCATGTGTGGTCAGAAGAAGGTGACCTCTTTCTCTCTCTTGTAGGACCTGAAGGAGAAGAAAGAGAAGGTGGAGGAGAAGGCAGGCCGGAAAGAGCGAAAGAAAGAAGTGGTGGAGGTGCGCATGGGTCATCTGCCCACTGTACCCCCAGCCATGTTCCCCTGGGGCCCGCCTTTCCGTGATCCTGCCCACCAAGTCGCCCCGCCCCCGGCTCCGCCTAGGTCCGTCGCCATTGGCGGGGACTGTGGGTGGAGGTACTGGGCTAGCCTGACGCTTCCCTCTCCCGGTCCCCGCAGGAAGAGGAGAACGGTGCCGAGGAGGAGGAAGAAGAAACGGCTGAGGACGGCGAGGAGGAGGATGAAGGGGACGAGGAAGGTGGGGAGGGGCGGGGAACCATCAGGATGGGTTTGAAGAACTAAAAGCAGGGCTGAGGGCCGCCACAGGGGGTCTCTGCTGGAGCTTCCAGCCCTTCCCCCAATGACCCATTTCTGGCTCCTCAGATGAGGAAGAAGAAGAAGATGAGGACGAAGGGCCCGCGCTGAAGAGAGCTGCTGAAGAGGAGGTTTGGGCTGGGTTGCGGGCTTGAGGGGCTGTCAGGGATGCAGCAGGGCCGGGAGCCCTTGGATTTGGACCGAGATGCCGGTGGTGCAGGGGTGCAGGGTGGGGTGGGCTGGAGCAGGACAGGGGCGGTCCTTCTCCTGGTTGACAGCTACCCCAGCTCTTTCCCTCTCCACAGGATGAAGCGGATCCCAAGCGGCAGAAGACAGAAAATGGGGCGTCGGCATGAGCCCCCTGCCAGTGGGCTGGGGGTGGTGGGAGGCCCCTCAGGGCCGGAGGTTGGGGTGGGGAGCGCCGCCTGCAACCACTCTTCACCTGGCTCCCTGCTCTGGGCCCCGCGCCAGAGTTGCCGCCCTCTCTCCCCCCAGCCTTCTCATGCCAATGCCGCACCTCCATCCTCACTGCCATCTTCCACCTCCTTACCTGCTCCATCTGAGCTCCCCAGCTGGTCCCCAGTCACTCCCTCCCTCTCCCTTCTCTCTTTCCGCCCTTCCCACAGCCAGCCCCTCCCTCCTTCAATCGCCTCTACTTCCTAACCTCTGCATCCCAGCCTCACATCATCCTGCCCTGCCCATCCCTACCCTGCCTGATCCCTGGGTCTCCTCCCTCAGATCCCTTTCTCTCAGACAGCGCCAGGACGGGGTGGGGCCAGGGTTGGGGCCGAGCCCCACAGCTGCCCGCCTCCCCTCCCCTCCCCTCCCCCTTTTTTGTATAATTTAATAAAGAAACGGTCGCGCTTCTGTTTTTAACCTGTCTCCTGCTTTCCCGGGACAGAGCGAGGAGGGTAGCCCAGGGCACTTTCTATCTGGACTCATCCCCACTATAAAAAAGCAGCAGTACCTTCCTACCACCCCACCCTCCACCCCCTTGAGAAGATACTGCTGCACTCCGGGGTGGACAGGGGGCGCTGTGGCTCTGAGAGCCGACTGGCGTCCTGGTTTTGAGTTCCTGGTGATGCTCCTCCCAGCCATACACCCCCTGTGCTGCGAGCCCACACCAGGCTAGACACTGCTGAGCCCAGTGGAAAGCTACCAAGCCCTACTGTGCTGAGCCAGGCACAGAAGTAGCCTCAGAAACAGGAAGTCCTGCCCCTGAAGCGGGAGAGGGCAGGAGGCCTAAATCTTGGCCTCCTTGGACATAGAGAAAGTTGGCTGGCACCAAGGAAGTGAGTCTACCTCCTGGTCAAGCCTGGAGAACTCCAGGTTCTTGTGGTCCCAGGCCTGCTTGATTTCTGGCTCCTTAGCCTGGGCGGGGTAGGGAGCATGAATTCCCCTCTGGCCTTCTCAGGCTTCCTTTCCTAGTTCTGCCTCAGTTTTTCCTGAGTTTGAGCTGTAGGATTTCTGCATTTTTTTCTGTATCACCCTGTTAGTTCAGAGGCTCTGGATTGGGAGAGCCTGTTGATTACACAGAGGTCTAATCACAGGAGTGTGTGATTCACTGACGCCATTCACCCCAAAAGATGAGATGACTTGGGACTTCATTGGCAGTACAGTGGTTAAGAGTACAGGCTTCCACTGCTGGGGGTGAGGGTTTGATACCTAGTCAGGGAACTAAGATCCCGCATGCTGCGTGGCAAAAAAATAAAGATGAGAAGACATGTATAAATAATCTGGCATCAGGACCATGCACACACAATTTTTGTCTTCAGACTCCCTGATCTTGGCAAATGTTTAATCTCTGATCCTGCCTCAGTTTACACATCTGTACAATGGGGGATAAGATTAGATTTCATGAGTTACTGTACAATGGGCCCTGCACTGCAATGCCCAGCACATAATGAAAACAATACAGAGTAGCTATTCTATCCCCTGTGCTTAGGGTGCCCTTCAGACCTAACATCTTTTAGAGTACAACAAAGCTTCTAGGGGTCATTTGATGGGTGGGGAGACAGGTGGACAGGGTAATGAAGTTCTGGGACATTAGGGGATGAGCACCAAGGGAAGGGTTTGCTAAGAAAGTATGAACCTGGGTCCTGGGGAGGCAATTCAGAGATGAGCAAGTGGGTACTTCGAGGCAGAAGTTCCCCGGGCAAAGAGAACAGTCAAGGGTGAGGGAGGGGGAGGGGGCGGTGGGGACACCCAGGACTGAGGAAATAAACAAGGGGAGCGCCACCACAAGGGTGGAGGGTAATGCTGCTGGGAATCAGCCCCCTCAGACTTTCCACTGAGAAGCGAAACCGTGAGCCCTGGGGTGTTGGGGGGGGCAGTGGGGAGGGGAAGTGCGGAAGGTGGAGGGAAGGCAGAAGGACAGGGGCCAGGGCCCTGGGAGCAGTAGAACAGCCTCCAGCTCAAGACAGCTACCGTGCCTCCTCTCTGCCTGCACCCTGCCCTTTCCTGGGGATCCCCCGCCCCCCGGCCCCTGACCGCCACCTCAGGCTACCTGATCTGGCTGGCTTTCCTCTAGACTCCAGCTTCTGGTCACTGGTTCCTCCCTCTCTCTCCAGGCCTCCATCCCTCTTTTTTATAGATTCTCTTTCTCTGACTCCCTCCTTGCAGAACCTCTCTTTCAAACTTTAGTCCTTCCTCACTTTCCTACCTCTTCCCTTCGGAGGGCTGTGTGGTCCAGGCCTCGGGGGGAAATGCTGTGGGAGGCTCGGTTCCAGGCCTGGCTGTTTCTGCAACTCCTATGGGCAGCTGCAGGTAAGATGGGGACAACTCTCTGGGAGGGTTGACCTCCAGACCCATAGCAGAAGTTCAGCAGGGAGCTGTTGGTGACCACACAGATGCCAAGGTCCTTAGATTGGGTGGATTCTCCTATACCTTCCTCGGGGCCATTTTCAGCCCCCAAAAACCTCTCTTCATCTCCCCCTTGGCAGGGAAGGGGCAGAAACCCAAGGTCTCCCTGCTGCCCAGTATCTCCCTCGAAAACATTGAGGCTCCTTCTCTGCTTTGAAGTCTCTCGGCTCATGGCCCCTCCCCTTGGCCTCTCTTTTCCTCCCCAGTGGAGGCTCCAGAGCCGGGGGCAGAGGTCCCAGTGGTGTGGGCCCAGGAGGGGGCTCCTGCCCAGCTCCCCTGCAGCCCCACAATCCCCCTCCAGGATCTCAGCCTGCCGCGGACAAGACAAGTCACTTGGCAGCATGTACCGGAGAGGTATGCACCCCAAACTGCGATGAGATGACAGGGACCCCCAGATTCATTGGTAATGGCATCTAGATTTAGGCTCTAAAGCCCAAGCCAGCCCTCTGTAAATACAGAAGCGCCCCCCATTCCTGCCCCTCCCCCCATCCTCCGCAGACTGCTACCGTCACAGCTGCATCCCCAGGCACGGCTCCCTCTCCGGTAGTGGATGGTGCTGGCCCAATCGGAACGAGGGGGACAGGACGGTTAGCAGTTCAGAAATCTTCCCTTTGGGTGGGCTCTCTCATCTTCAAGGTGGTTGGACTGCCCCTTCCCCGGGGCTTCTTCCCCTCGGATTTCTCATTCCCATCTTTCTCTCCTGTCCAGTGGCTCCGCGGTGCCCACCCCCCGGGGTCCCGGGCCCCGCCGCTACACTGTGCTGAAGCTGGCCCCCGGAGGCCTGCGCATTGGCAGGCCGCCCCTGCAGCCCCGCGTGCAGCTGGAAGAAATGGGCCTCCAGCGCGGGGACTTCTCGCTGTGGCTGCGCCCAGCCCGACGCGCCGACGCCGGCGAGTACCACGCTGCCGTGCGATTCGGGAACCGAGCCCTCGCCTGCCGCCTCCGTCTGCGCGTGGGCCAGGCGGCGGGTAGGTGGGGGCGGGACGCAGAGAGTGGGGATGGGAGGAGGGCCCCCGGTATCCCGCCGCCCCGGAGGCAGTAAGGGCAGGGCAGAGGCTGCTTGTGCTTCTAAGGATGCGCCCCAGGCCCTGCGGGAGAGCTTCCAGCTGAGGGGCGGAAGGGGATGGCGAGCCTGCTTGCAGGGTAGGATGTGCCCCAAGACAAGCACGTGTGTGGGGGGGAGGGCTCGGTGGAGAGATCGTATCACACCCTTGAGCTCTCCTTCCCCCACCCACAGCTGGAGTGCCAGGGTGGAGGAGGGGAGGCACCCCTTGGAGGGGAGACTGAGGGGCTGGAGTGACTCAATTTAGGTACTTGTAGCTCAGAGAGTGGGCTTAGGGAGATCCTCAAGCAAGGCCTGGACAAGGGGAGGGTAGCCCAAGCCAAGTGAACTGGAGGCAGGGGGTGGGGGAAGTAGGCACGCTTTCATTTGAAGCACCTCCAGAGGCCAGGCTCTGGGCTGAGTAGGTGGCCTGGAGGAGGGTTGGGAGGGAGAAGACAAGAAGGTCTACAACCAGCTCCTGTTTCTGGGAGCTTCCAGCTTCCAGCTTATATTGACCTGCCATGTTGGGCAAGCAGACTGATCAACCTTCTCTTTGTCCAGTGACGGCCAGCCCCCCAGGGCCTCTGTGGACCTCCAGCTGGGTTGTCTTGAACTGCTCCTTCAGCCGCCCTGACCTCCCAGCCTCTGTTCATTGGTTCCGGGGCCCAGGCAGAGTCCCTGTTCAGGAGTCCCCCCATCACCACTTAGTTGGAAACTTCCTCTTCCTGCCCCAAGTCAGCTCCTTGGACTCTGGGACCTGGGGCTGCAGTCTCACCTACAGAGATGGCTTCAATGTCTCCATCACATACAACCTGGCTGTTCTGGGTAACTCCTCCAGTTTGCCTTCACACTTGACCACAACCCCTTCCTGCCCCTCGACACCTTCTGCTGACTTCTGAGCCCCCAGATCAAGTCTCTGGCAGCTGATGACACCTATCATTACTCTGGCCCTCGCTGTCACACCCCTTTCTCTTTCCCTTCACTGCCTTTCCTTGGCTTCTCCCCTTCTAGCTTTTCCCTTGACTATCCAGCCTCCCTTGCCAGCCGTTGGTCTCCTGCTTGCTGGCCCGCATTTGGGCTTTCTCGACATCCTTTGTTCATCCACCTTGTTCTGCTCCTTAGCACCCTTCAAACTGGACCACTTCCTTCGTGTTTCTGCCCGCCTCCCCCGCAGACCTAGTGCTCCAGCCCCTCTGTACTCCTCAGCTTTAACTTGGGGTTCCCTTTTCTCTGCAGGCCTGGAGCCCCAAGTTCCTCTGACAGTGTACGCTGGAGCCGGTTCCAAGGTGGAGCTGCCCTGCCACCTACCTCTGGGTGTGGGGATCCAGTCTTCTCTCACTGCCATGTGGACCCCGCCCGGGGGAGGCCCTGATCTCCTGGTGGCTGGAGACCAGGGCAACTTTACCCTTCGACTGGAGGCTGTGGGTCCGGCCCAGGCTGGGACCTACACCTGCCACGTACACCTGCAGAGACGGCAGCTCAGTGCCACTGTCACTTTGGCAGTCATCACAGGTTAGCAGGTGGGACAAGACAGGAAGGGCAGGTTGGTTGGGCAAAGACTGGGCAAGTCCATCTCATGATGCCAAGCCCCTGGGCACAATTGTGCGGGCTGCCCCCTTGGCCTCTTCTTTCCTCACCCCCATATAACGAACAGAAACTGAAAATCTCCCCTGAGTCACTGAATGAACGTTCCACTCTTCTGTAAGGGACTCCCCATCTCTGAATTGGGGGGAGGGTCAGAGAAGTTAAAAGGAGAGGTCACAAAAGTTTGAATGGTTCCAAAGAGGTAGAATATTTATTTTCGGAATCCTTGCCCGCTTTGGAGCCAGGGATTGAGTTAAAATTGCAGGAAGCAACCTGGACTGGAGGGAGTTGATAAATCAGTCCCTTAAGTCAGCAAATAGGGCTTCCCTGATAGCTCAGTTGGTAAAGAATCCGCCTGCAATGCAGGAGACTCTGTTCGATTCCTGGGTCAGGAAGATACTCTGGAGAAGGGATAGGCTACCCATTCCAGTATTCTTGGGCTTCCCTGTGGCTCAGCTGGTAAAGAATCTGCCTGCAATGTGGGAGAACTGGGTTTAATCCCTGGGTTGGGAAGATCCCCTGGAGAAGGGAAAAGCTACCCACTTCAGTATTCTGGCCTGGAGAATTCCACGGACTGTATGGTCCTTGCGGTTGCAGAGTTGGACACGACTAAACGACTTTCACAGTCAGAAAATATTTACTGAACAAGGGCTTTTCAAGACAGTGTAAAACAAACATAGGTGAAAACACCAAACTCAGAAAGTATATGTTGATTGATTGGTAACTATCACAGCTTGGTGGTGTCTGCAGTGCTCCTCTGTAGCCACTAAATAGTAGTGCCACATAGGTGGCGCTAGTAGTAAAGAAGCTGCCTGCCACTGCAGGAGACATAAGAGATGCCAGTTCGATCCCTGGGTTTGGAAGACCCCTTGGAGGAGGGCATAGCAACCCACTCCAGTATTCTTGCCTGGAGAATCCCATGGACAGAGGAGCTTGACAGACTATGGTCTGTAGGGTTGCAAAGAGTCGGACATGACTGAAGCAACTTAGCATGTATGCGTGCACATAGTAGGTGCTTAATAATGTATATTGATTGAATGAATAAATGAATCTACTAATAAATAACCCATATCTCGAAGACCAGGGCTGAATTTCCACTTGTTTCCCAAGTATCTCTACCTATATATGGTACCCACACTCAGCCTCTCTGAACCCCGTCTTTTCCTCATACCCAGTCCTCTTGCTAAGTCTTTTCTGCATCAGTAACTCCAGTCGTGTTCTACTCATCCTGAAACCTGGCCTCCTTCTTCCCAATCAGTTGCCACAGTCTACCAGTTCTTTCTGTCCAAAGTCATCTTTTTTATTGTTATGAATTTTAAATACATCTGCTCATGTCATTGTGGGGTGTGGAGTGTTCGTTGTGGCATGCCAGCTTCTCTCTAGTTGTGGCATCAGAGCTCAGTAGTTGTGGTGCAAAGGCTTAGTTGCTGTGTGTGATCTTAGTTCCCTGACCAGGGATCGAACCTGTGTCCCCTGCATTGGACAATTCTTAACCACCGGACCACCAGGGAGAAATACTGTCATCTGTGTTTTACAGAGAAGGAACTTTCTCAAAGTCACACAGCTGGGAAGAGCCAGGTTGGGGCTAACCTCGGGTATCTATGCCATCAAGTCTTCAGGGGCCTTTACACCATGGTCAGCTCAAGGTCCTTCATTAGTTGTCTCCTCCTACCCCCATCCCTCACCACACGGCTTCCAGGTGCCCTGTCTCTAGACCTAGGGATCGAACCCAGGATCTCCTGCATTGCAGATGTTCTTTCCCATCTGAGCCACCAGGGAAGTCCCATCCCTAGATCAATTGGTCTGTTCTCTAGACATTCAGAAATGGGAATAGGGTTCATTTAGAGGACACAGATGTAAGCCAGAGCATGGAGGCAGAAGAAGTGCGAGGTCTTCTGGGGACCGACTCATGTGACTGATATTGGGGGTTCTGAGTCTTTGAATAAAAGTCGTGAAAAAGAATCTGATAAGATACCCGTTTATGTGATCCCTCTGGGCCAGTTTGAGTTTGAACATTCCCCCAGAGGCAGTCGGGAGCGAAAGTTTGGGGGTAGCAGAGTGACCTGACCGGAGCTTTGTCTTGAGGAGATTAATTTGGCCTTGACCCCGATCTCCTCACCTCAAGTTCACCCAGTCAGAGCCCAAGTGAATCAAGACTTGAGCAAAACCTATGCTTTCAAGGAAGGGGGTTGGGTTCCCCCAAAGATCTCTTCCCTCTAATTTTTCAGTCACTCCCAAGCTCTATGGATCATCCGGCAGCCTGAGAAAACCCTTCTGTGAGGTGACTCCGGCATCCGGACAAGAGCACTTTATGTGGAGCCCCCTGGATGAGCGGTCTCAGAGGAGGTCCCCAGGCCCCTGGCTGCTGACACCGGATGCCAGACGCCTCTCTCAGCCCTGGCAGTGCCGTCTGTACCAGGGGCAGAGGCTTCTCGGGACTGCGGTGTACCTCACTGAGCTGTCTCATCCAGGTCTGAGACCCCACAGCACCACAGCCCCGACTCCAGACCAGCCCCCTCCATCCCACTTCCAGACCAACCCCTTCCCCACTCTTCCCTTTCCAACCATGGAGCTATCAGCTCTTGTCAAGGCCTGACCTACTTCCTCCATGAATTAGCTGAGTGACCTTGGACAAGTCCCTTAAACTCTCTGGGTTGCACTGTCTGTAAAATATGGGAGTGTGGCTAGATGTCCCTCCAGCCGAGACCCCATGTGTGTGTATCTGTTTCAGTCCTGTCCTCTCTCCGTAGGTGCCCAGCGCTCTGGGACAGCCCTGGGGGCAGGGAGAACAAGTCACCTCCCTCTCCTCATCCTTGGTCTCCTCTTCCTGCTTCTGTCGGTGACTGGAGCCTTTAGCTCCCACCTTTGGAGAAGATGGGTGAGCCCGGAACCCCCTCCCCAGTCCTTGGCATGCTGTCTGGCACCCCTTCTTCAGGAAGATGAGCAAAGCGGACCCTGAACTTGCCTCAGAGTCTCTCTTCATGAGCCTCTATACTTCAGGGATGCCTTGTGCCTGAAGGACCCAAGGAAGGCTCACGGGGCTGGGGGGTGGGGGTGCTGAGAGGCCTGGGACCAGGTGGGAAGGGTGGGGGCTGGGAAGAATAGCTTATTCCCTTTCCCTTCTTCCTCCTCCTACCCTCCATGTCTTCTAGTGGCGACCCAGAAGATTCTCTGCCTTAGAGCATGGGACTCACCCCTCTCAGGCTTCGAGCAAAACAGGGGATCTGGAGCCGGAGCTGGATCCAGAACCAGACCCAGAGGTAGAACTGGAACCGGAACCTGAGCTGGAGTCTCAGCCACGGCTGCAGCCAGAGCAACCCTGACCTGCAGCAGGCAGCCACCTGCATCTCAATCCAAATAAACTCCCTGTCAGCAGCAAGCCTGAGTCTGGCCCCTTCTTGCCTAGGGGATGTTCTGTCTCTTACCAGCCTCTGGGGCTCCCTTCTCACACCGGCCTTCTGACCTACTTTTCCCAGCCAGGCTCATATCTTCCTCTTTTCCGTTCCTGGTTTCTTGGAGATTCTCTCTTCCTGGTCTCTCTCTCTCTCTGCCTTGCTTCTTCTCTCTGCTGGGTAGTCCTTTTCCTGAACGTTCGAGAAGCCCTTACTCCTCCAGCCCGTTCCTCTGTCCTTCCGCTCACATGCTGGCTGCCCTCGTTTCCTTTATATTTGGCTCTTTTGGCACCTCCATGCACACCTGACCCCCGGTACTGTCCTTGGCCCTCTGGCTGAAACACACACACACACAACACACTCTTGGAGCAGCCCTGCCGGTCGAGTCCTCTCCGAGAAGGGGGTCTCTCAACCTTTCTGGGTGGCAGCCTCTACCCCACCCCCATGTTCCGCAGCCACGGGTGACCTGTCTGGTCCCAGGCATGAGAACACACTGCCACCCAGCGGTCACTGTGTGTCACACACCACCGGAGGTCACAGAGCCAGGGCAGATTAGCAGTGCAGGGACCCTGGACCAGGGGGCTCAGCAGGTGGGCTGGCTCTGTCTCTGTGACTGCACTGTCCATGGTCTGTACACGAGCGTGACCCGGCAGCTGTCTCCTGCCTTATGCACCCTCAGGATACATCACCAGGGCCCCAGGGGAGTCCTGGGACCAAGTCCCCAAGTGGGGAAGAAAAGCAGACACTGGCTGCCACTAAGGCTTCAGAGATCAGGAGACCCAGCTTCTGATCCTGGATGAGCTGATGTGACCAGAGCTAGTCTCTGAGTCTCAGTTTCTTCACCTGTTAAATGGGATGATGACTCATCACCCAAAGGAGTTGTTGCAAACATCAGATGATGAAAGGGTCAAGATCCATTTGTGAAGGAGGAGACCAGCAAGCCTGCCTGTCCCCCTCCCTCTGTCTGTCTGTTTGTCTGTCTCAGAGGGGAATGTTCCTCTGGGGCTTGAGAGACAGTGCTTTAGCAGAGCATGCGCATACACACACACACACACACAGAGGGACTCAGCCCAACCACACCCAGAGGGACCCAATACTCCTCCTACAGTGTGTGGGCACCCAGCCTGGACTCAGGCTGAAGGGTCTGTCACCCTGGCTGAAGGAGAAACACAGGGCAAGTGGGCAGGAGCGGTTGTGCAGCGGTGCACGGACGGACGGACATGGGTTGTTGCGAAGGGACAGCCTACTGCTGCCCCCTGCCCCCACCCCCTGCCACTTCCTGACCTGGTGTGCCCTGCTCACTGACACAGACACAAATCACGCAGCTGAAGACCTGCCCTGTGGAGGCACAATGATCAGAGACTTGGGGACAGAACCGGGACAGGGGCCTCTTTGTGGCTGCAGAGCCCTGGTAGGGAGGGGCATTGGTTTGAGGGCACCTGAGGTCCCCAACCTTAGGATGGTGGTGACCCTTGTCTTGTCACAGGCAGTAGTGCACAAAAGAGGCTCTGGGCTGGCCAGGGGTGGTGGCACTGTAAGGAGAGGCCCGAAGTCTCTGAGCATCCCGTCAAGCACCATCCCCACCCCTTGCTGAGGGGCTGCCAGGAGACCCAAGACCTGCTCTCTGGGCAGGTTTTAAAGGGGCAGAGGTTTCCTGGAAAGTTCTGTGGGTGGTATTTTCCTCTCTACAGGGTGACACCCTCTTGCCCTTTGGGCTTCTGAGAGGAGTCAATGACGATTCACGGGCTCCGTCCATGCAGGGACTTCCCTGAGTTCCTGCACAAAGGGAACAGGGAGGGGACAGAGGCCACCGCTCCTCCACCTACTGAGGAAGAGAAGAGCAGAGGGAGGAAGGAAGAGCAGGCAGGGGGTGAGGGCAGGGGACAGCAGTTCTCCTTTGATTAATTCTCCCCTCCCACTGTCTCTGTGGGGTCTCTCCTAGGGGGTCTCACATTCCTCCTCCTGCCCCTCTGGCTCCCAGCCCCACTCCCCATCAGCAAGATAAACTTTGACCCTTTTTGTGTCCTCTTAGGGCCTTCCAGGGACACAGGCAAATCCATCCTGTATTAGCAAGGTTATCTGCAAACCCATGTTCCAGGCTGGAGGGAGGGGAAGGGGCAACCAGGAGGCAGGGAGCCCATGGGGGCTGTGAGGGGAATCAGCTTAGGTCCTTGTTAAAAAGGAAGGGAGGGGAGTTCCCTGGTGACCTAGTGGTTAGGATTCCAGGGTTTCACTGTGGTGACCTGGGTTCAAGACTTGATCGGGGAACTGAGATCCCACAGGCTGCACAACACAGCCAAAAAAAAAAAAGGAAGGGAATGTATTAGTTGTTTATTGTCGTGTCACAAGGGTTTCAGAGGTAAAGAATCTGCCTGCAATGCAGGAATCACAGGAGACGCAGTTTCCATCCCTGGGTCAGGAAGATCCCCTGGAGGAGGGCATGGCAACCCACTTCAGTATTCTTGCCTGGAGAATCCCATGGACAGAGGAGCCCGGCGGGATACAGTCCACAGAGTTGCAAAGAGTCAGACATAACTGAAGCAACCTGAGTCCAAGCTCTGCAACAGAGAGGTTACTGCCGTGAGAAGCCTGTGCACTGCAACTAGAGAGTAGCCCTGGCTCTCCGAAACTAGAGAAAAGCCACGCAGCAATGAAGACCCAGCACAGCCATAAATAAATTAAAAAAAAAATTTTTTTTTAAATGGTCCACATACAAAAAATCTTAAAAACAAAAAGGAGGCAGGAATTGTAGGGCTGTCTTGCACCCTGCCATCCTGGTGGGGAACAGTGCCTGAAGGAGAAATGGGCCAAGACGGGGAAGAGGCCTCTCTGAATTCCCCATCCCCAGTCCTGCAGGGACCTGACGGCCGCCTCTAGGTCTGCCATCCACAGTTCTGGAGGCCAAATGAGGTCCAGGGCTTGGCCAAGTCAAGTATGTCAGCCGAGAGGCCACCTGGTGCTCCTTCCGGTCTGCCAGAGTGTCCCCCCTCCCCCTCTGACCTGGTCTTCTCATCTCCTCCAGACAGGACAGTCCCAGAAAGTTCTTTGCCCCATCTATCTCACCAGCCAGAGGTATTGGGGTTCAGGTGCACACAATGGAGGTGACTTAGGTTTCCCTGCGAGGCCCCACCCCATGACAGGGCTTGGCCTTTGAATGGAGGGAGGTTGGGGTGGGGGGCTGGGCTCTGCTCTGCTCTGCGGCTGACAGTTTCTTCAGGGCCTGCAGCTGCCAGCTGGCTGGGCCCAGGCTGGGCTCAGAAATGTGCCTGCTCACACTGCCTGTGGGGCGGGAGGCCTGGGAGCCACCCTCCCAGAGTTGCATAAAGTCGGGAGAAACGTGGCCAGGGCTGAGGTGGCTCTGCCTTGCCAGACTCTGCCTCCCTAGGAACAGCTTCGGTGGTGACCCTTCCCCACCTCCCCCCAGCCCCCAGCCCCCAGCCCTGCCCCACCGCCTTGTAGAGGTTGTGAGGGCAGCTGCAGAGTAACTGGTGAGGAGGTCACCACAGGACCACACCTGGGACTTGCGACCTCAGGGGCTCCAAGAGCCGAGCCTCACTACCCCAGCACTCTTGTCAGCAGCCTGGCTTCCATGTCTTGCTCCCCCACCCCGATTTGGCCTTCCCTACCACTTGGAGGGAGACAAAACACACACGGTAAAAACAGCTTCGTATCAGGAACTGTATCAGGAGATTTCTGGAAATCCCCATGCTCCATTCTTACAGTCCTGTGAGGGGGCAGAGAGCTTAACTGTGGTGAGGATATAGTCACATTGCTGAAAAAGTCCTGCATGTGCTAACAAATGTGAAAGAGCTGTGAAAATGGAAAATCTCTCTCTAAGTGTGAGGGGATCCTGGTGATGCTGCCTCAGAAGCCCTGGATGACCTGATGGCCTCACACCCCCTCCACTCCCTCGGCCTCGTCCTGGCCTTTTTTCTTTCTTTCTTTTTTAATATTTATTTGTTTATTTATTTGGCTGCACTGGGTCTTTAGTTGTGGCACTTGGGATCTTCACTCATCATTGTGGCATGCAGGATCTTTAGTTTAGCATGCGGGGTCTAGTTGCCTGACCAGGGATTGAACCCTGGCGCCCTGCACTGGGAGCAAGGAGTCTTAGCCACTGGACCACCTTTCTTTTATCAACTGAAGTATTGTTGATTTGCAATATTATATTCATCTTAACAGCATTTTGATGCAATATTTTTATAGATTATACTTCATTTAAAGTTATTACAATCTACTGTATAGCTCGGGGCACCCTTCTCAGTACGCTGTGATAACCTAAATAGGAAGAAAATTCAAAAAAGAGGGAATATATGTATATGTATGGGTTCTATCCATAATCAGGAAGATCCTCTGGAGGAGAGCATAGCAATCCACTCCAGCATTCTTTCCTGGAGAATCCCATAGCCAGAGGAGCCTGGTGGGCTATAATCCACGGGGTGGCATAGAGTCGCACAGAGTGCAGATACAACTGAAGTGACTTAGCATGTGTACACGCATGTATATGTATAGCTGATTCATTTTGCTGTACAGTAGAAACTAACAATATTATAAAACAACTATACTCCAATAAAAATAATTAAAAAATAGTTATTACAAAATGTTGGCTATATTTCCCTGTGCTGTATGATATGTTCTTGTTCCTTATTTATTTTATACATAGTAGTTTGTATCTTTTAACCCCACATCCCTGTCTTGGAGGGCTCCCTAATTCGGGCCTTTCTTACTGCAGAGGAGAGGCAGTAGGGTGAGGGGGGACCATCCAACGAGGTAAGTTCAAATCCTTCAGCTGTGATTACTAGCTTTGTGACTGCAGTTCCCTGGTGGCTCAGCAGTTAAGAATCTGCCTGCAATGCAGGAGACACTGGAGACCTGGGTTTGATACCTGAGTCAGGAAGATCTCCTGGAGGAGGAGGAGGAAGTGGCAACCCATTCCAGTATTCTTGCCAGGAAAATCCCAAGGACAGAGGAGCCTGGCGGTCCGTGGGTCTCCAAGAGTTGGACACAATTGAGCAACTGGGCATGAGCAAGTCTCTTAAAATTTTCAAGCCTCAGTTTCCTTAACTGCATGATCTGGGAAATAATACTTGTGCCCAATCACTGATGTAACAATTAAATAAAATACACAACTATGGAAATGTTCTAAACGTTCAATACATTTAGAAAACACTTGCTGTTTCTTCCCCTTTTATCTTCTTGTTTGAAAACCCCAAGGACCAATGCCTCAAGAGCCAGATTCTTCAGGTGTCAGTTCCTGGGAACCCATCTTCGCAGGCAGTTATGGGCCACAGACCAAGAGCTGGGTGGCATCACACGATCTGTCTGGTCCATCGGTTACAAGCTAGCGGGCCCTGAGCTCCATCCATCCCTTAGAAGGCTTTGGGTGATTTATTCAGTGTTAGAACAAAACATAAAATTAGTTGCCAACATCAAAATGAGGAGATATTACATAAATGTCTGGTTTTCCACCTTCTCTTGAAATTTTGGCAGAGGCTGGAGACTCTGGAATCACATTCCAGCACAACCTCCACTGTCAGCTCAGCTGGAGCTGTGTGGTTAGTGGCTGCCCTCATTAGCTGATGCAGGGCCTCTGTTTACCTCAGTCCTCATCCCTTTCTGCTGTTACTACCAGCCTGCTCTTCTGAGCTATAATACCAGCAGGCTCCTACAGACCTTTAAGTCTGTGACCTTTATTTCAGCCCCTCTGCATTCATTCAGAAAGTATTCAACAGCCCAGGGCTGCGGGGAGGGGGAAGCAGAGAGTTAGGTTTAAGGGGGACAGAGTTTCAGTAGGGGGAGATAAAAAAGTTTTGGAGATGGATGCCAGTGATGGTTGTATAACAGTATGAAGGTACTTAATGCCCAAAGAAGTGAATACGTAAAAATGGTAAATTTAATGGGATGTGTATTTACCATCATAAATTTAATATTGATCAATATCAATAAAATTTAATATCTAAAAACGTATTCAAAGGGAATTCCCTGGTGGTCCAGTGGTTAGGACTCCTTGCAGAGGATATGGGTTTGATTCCTGATTGGGGGAACTAAGACTTCACATGATGTGTGGAGTGGCAAATTATATCTATCTATCTACCTATCTATCTATTTATCTATCTATCTATCTATCTATATATATATAAAGAATTAATGGTCTACCAGGCCCAAGATACTCTACTGGGTGCTAAGACAGACAAGGTCCTCCTGCAGCCCCCAAAGTGAACTGAAATGAAGTGAAGTGAAAGTTGCTCAGTCATGTCTGACTCTTTGCAACCCCATGAACTGTAGCCCACCAGGCTCCTCTGTCCGTGGAATTCTACAGGCAAGAATGCTGGAATGGGTTGCCATGTCTTTCTCCAGGGGATCTTCCCCACCCAGGGATCGAACCTGGGTCTCCTGCATTGCAGCTGTCTTTACTGTCTGAGCCACCAGGGAGGAAGCCAGTGCAACAGATACTAAACAAGAATTTCATAATTATTTCACTTGGACAGTTGCTTCCATGGGAGAAGCTACACAGTGTTCTGGGAGATCTTATCATAAGGAGACCTTCATTCAACTGGGGCACCTTGGCATCCTTCTCAGACTATGAGGAGGGGTCACATGGAGGATGAGGGTGTGGAGCAAGATACCAACAGCTGATCCTGCTGCTGGGGTCGGTTTGCTGCTCGCTACCCCTACCCCCTCACCTCTGGATCACCCACCTCCAGGCTTCTTTTCAGGAGAAATTAATTTCAGTCTCATTTTGGCCTCTGTTGTATTGAATTTTCTTTCACTTTTACCAGGGCCCAAATGGTTACTGGAAAGCTTTTTCTGGAAGCTTTTCTCAACCCCCAGTTGAAATAAAACTCCCCGGGACTTCTCTGGTGGTCCAGTGGTTAGGAATCTGCCTTCCAATGCAGGACTTCGAGGACTCACAGGAGTCATTTAGGTCCAATGCAGGGAACTAGGACCCCACATACTGTGGGGCAACTCCTGAGCCTGCAGGCTCTGCAGCCCCTGTGCCAAAAGAGCCAACATACTGCATCTAAGACCCGACACCATGGAATAAATATTTTTTAAAAAAAGAAAGAAAAGTTCCCTGTGATAAGCTGCCCTAACACCCTGTGTGTCTCCCTTTGTAGCCTTTCTCCAGTTGTGATGGAATTATTAAATACATAGGGCCCATGCAACAGGCTTGAGAGTAATCATGTTTGGTTTATTTAGCATCACATCCCCGGTTCCTCGGGCTTCCCCTGTGGCTCAGTGGTAAAGAATCCCCCTGTAACGCAGGAGAGGGAGGAGACGTAGAAGATGCGCGTTTGATCCCTGGGTGCAGAAGGTCCCTGGAGGAGGGCATGGCAACCCATCCCAGTATTCTTGCCTGGAGAATCCCATGGACAGAGGACCTGGTGGGCTGCAGTCCAAGGGGTCACAAAGAGTCTGACAGGACTGAAGCAACTAAGCACAACAGCATACCTTGGGTTCCAGCAGATGCCTTGGGCTGGTAAACATGGAATGCTTGTTGAATACACAAATGAATGGAGAGAATTGGGCTGGGTCAAGGGTAACAATCTTGAATGCTTACTGGAGCCTTCGAGGTCACATAAATGAGAAAAGCAGGCAGGCGGTATGTAAGATGGATGTTTACGTTCCTGCCCAAACGAGGACACCCACACTCCCTTGAGGAACATGCCATAGAGCTTGCACCTACCACCTGCACTTACAAACATATCCATTAACCAAAACGGAGTCATTCAGGGACTTCCCTGGTGGTCCAGTGGCTAAGACTCTTCACCCTCAATGTAGGGGACCATCCCTGGTCAGGGAACTAGATCCTAGGTGAAGCAACTAAGAGTTGGCACGCCTTAGTTGAAGACCCCGAGTGTTGCAACAAAGACTGGCCCAGGCAAATTAAAAAAAAAAAAAAAGCCCGGAGTCATTTAGCCATACCCAGCTGCAAAGGAGTCTGGGAAATAAAACTTAAATTTAACATAAATCTGGGCAACTATGAGCTCAGCTAAAAATTGAGGCTTCTATTACCAGGAAGAAGGAGAAAATAGGTTTGGGGGACAACTAAAGGTATGTGCAGAGAGATAACTAAGACCTGAAGAATGGATACCAAATTTCCAGATTAGTGGCATTTTCACTGTGTGATCCATGGGGGACCCTGAGACCCTTTCAGGGAGTCTGCCAGATCAAGCCATTTTCATAAAAATAATAGGACATTATTTGTCCTTGTCACTACGTTGACATTGCAGAGATGTTGCAAAAACAATCTAGGTTAGACTGCTGCCTTAGCACAAACCAAGGCGGTGGTGCCAAACCATGCTAAGGTCATTGTACTTTCCACTGTCAGGCACTTGGAGCAAAAAAAAAAAAAAGAAAGAAAAGATAAAAACTAATGCCAGTTTCGATTTAGAATGCTCTTGATGAAGCAGTATATATATTAATGTTATTAACTCTCAACCTTTGGGTATACTGTGTTATGAAAGGAGAAGTAGCAGAAAGTGCTTCAGCTGCAACAAAGCACAATATTTGTCTCAGCAGAAACAAGTGTATTAGTTGTTGGAGCTGAAAACTGAACTAACCACTTTTGTTGGCAGTAAGGGAATGCTATGATGACAGGCGCATACTGGAATGATAACTCAGGCTGTTGAGCAGATGATGGTCAGCCGGAAGGCAGGAGGGAGAGACCAGCAGACCAGGGGGAGGCAGGAGCTGTTGACCAAGTGAAGGATGAAGATGGCACCTTGGACTGGAATGGTGGTGGGGGGGGCAGAGTGACTCTGACAGACTTCAGAGTTACTTAGAAGGTGACAGACATGGAACAACAGACTGGTTCCAAATAGGAAAAGGAATACATCAAGGCTGTATATTGTCACCCTACTTATTTAATTTATATGCAGAGTACATCAGGAGAAACACTGGGCTGGATGAAGCACAAGCTGGAATCAAGATTGCCGGGAGAAATATCAATAACCTCAGATATGCAGATGACACCACCCTTATGGCAGAAAGTGAAGAAGAACTAAAGAGCCTTTTGATGAATGTGAAAGAGGAGAGTGAAAAAGTTGGCTTAAAGCTCAACATTCAGAAAACTAAGATTATGGCATCTGGTCCCATCACTTCATGAGAAATAGATGGGAAAACAGTGGAAACAGTGGCTGAGTTTATTTTTCTGGGCTCCAAAATCACTGCAGATGGTGACTGCAGCCATGAAATTAAAAGACGCTTACTCCTTGGAAGGAAAGTTATGACCAACCTAGACAGCATATTTAAAAGCAGAGACATTACTTTGCGAACAAAGGTCCATCTAGTCAAGGCTATGGTTTTTCCAGTGGTCATGTATGGATGTGAGATTTGGACTATAAAAAAGCTGAGCGCCGAAGATTGATGCTTTTGAACTGTGGTGTTCGAAAAGACTCTTGAGAGTCCCTTGGACTGCAAGAAGATCCAACCAGTCCATCCTAAAGGAGATCAGTCCTGGGTGTTCATTGGAAGGACTGATGTTGAAGCTGAAGCTCCAATACTTTGGCCACCTGATGCGAAGAGCTGACTCACTGGAAAAGATCCTGATGCTGGAAAAGATTGAGGGCAGGAGAAGAAAGGGACGACGGAGGATGAGATGGTTGGATGGCATCACTGACTCAATGGACGTGGGTTTGGGTGGACTCCAGGAGATGGTGATGGACAAGAGGCCTTGTGTGCTGTGGTTCATGGCGTCACAAAGAGTCAGACACGAGTGAGCAACTGAACTGGACTGAACTGAGAAGGTGACATCCAGGGGAATTGCGAAACAAATACTTGGGAGGTGCTGGCTGAGGAACGAGTCAGAGATTACACACAGGGACTTCCCTGGTGGTTCAGGGGTGAAGAACTTGCCTTGCAATGCAGGGGATACAGGTTCGATCCCTAGTTGGGGAATTAAGATCCCACATGTTGCCTGGAGAAGACGCTTGAAAGTCCCTTGGACAGCAAGGAGATCAAACCAGTCAATCTAAAGGAAATCCACCCTGAATAGTCTGATGTTGAAGCTGAAGATCTAATCCTTTGGCCACCTGATGTGAAGAACTGACTCACTGAAAAAGACCCTGATGCTGGGAAAGATTGAAAGCAAAAGGAGAAGAGGGCAGCAGAGGATGAGATGGTTGGATGGCATCATTAACTCAGTGGATACGATTCTGAGCAAACTCTGGAAATAGTTAAGGACCGGGGAGCCTAGCGGACTTAGTACATGGGGTCACAGAGTTGGACATGACTTAGCGACTGAACACCATTTTTGTGTGGTATGGCAAAAAAAAAAAAAAAAAGAACAACAACACAAAAACTCAACAAAACAAACAAAAAAAATCAAATTAAAAAAAAAGATGGGGGGATGCTTTCCTGGTGGTCCAGTGGTTAAGAATCCATCTTGCCACGCAGGGGCTGCAGGTTTGATCCCTGGTTGGGGAACTAGGATCCCACAGGCCATGAGGAAACTAGGCCCTCATGCTACAACTACTAAGCCAGAGCACCATAACAAAAGATCCTGCATACCCCAACTAAAACCTGACGCAACCAAATAAATAAATAATAAAAAAAAGATTACACCCAGTTCCTTGGGCTTGAGCAGCTGAGTGGATGGTGGGCCCCTCACTGAGTGGGAAACTTGAACAAGGATGTTTGGAGGATAGTAGAATGGAGGTGATGGGTTTGATTTGGGAAGCTATGTGTTGGGTTTGAGTTTTTTAATGTCTGCTGAACTTCCAAACAGAGAGACCCCCATCTGTTGCTCATGAGAGATCTAAGCCAGAGAGAAACATTTGCAGGTTGGCCAGAAATGAAGGCTCAGAGGAAAGAAGCCCAGTCCACGGTCACTCTGGTTGTCTCAGGTGCTCCTTCTTAGCCCAGGCCCTTTCTGCCACGTGGGCCCAACTATGATGCCTTTGGTGAGAGAGCCCTGGAAGCACCTGCTGAACAGATATCCTCTGGCCCTGGAGCTAACTGCTGTGTGGGGCTGACCACAGCAGCTATTGTAGATCCTCCATCTGCCTCCCACTTGTTTCCCTGAAGCCCTGGCCAGACTGTAATATCACTGACACAATCAATATTTTTCTTGCTAGCCACCAAAAGCACTTTGACGCTTTTTCTTGCCATCCACAGAGAAGTGGGACCACATTCTGGGCTCCGGCCGGGTTCTGCTGAATTTTTTCCCTTGACTTTGCCATTTTCATTCTTACATCTTCCCCAAGAGGCAGGGGTGGGGACCCCAGCCCTAGGTGGTGACGTTGGGGGTTGGCCCTGGCCTGGGGAGTGGAGGAGACTCGCTACCAGGCTTCCTGTCTCTCTGGCTAAGCATATCTGTCTGCAGAAGTAAGAGGCGCCCTCCCCAGTGAGCTTTTGCTCCCAACCCTCACAGAGACACACCTGTGCAAGAAGCAGAAGGGAAGAGAGACCCAGGCCGGGAGGTAAGAGGGACAGACCAGGCTTCGTTCCCTTCTGAGGGTCAGGGAGGGGAGGGGAGTGAGGCAGGAGATGTACTGGCGTCACAGGTCTTGCCCAGAGCTCCGGCCACCTTCTCTAGCATTTCCCAAGCTGGCTCCCCCTGAAAATGTGAGCTTGCAGAAGCCAAGGGACTCTGTCATGCTTCTCTTCACAGCCCCGATGCACACAGCTCAGTTCCTGGGGCGGAAGGGTGTTGACTCGGACTTGGAGATCAGAGAATAAATGGGCACTTGAGGGCCCCGGGCTGAAAAAGGCCACTGGTCATGGAGTGTAGAGGAGATAAGGACAGGGAGAGGGAAAAAAAAGAAGAAAGAAGAAATGGGAGAGACATAGAAAGAGTCCACAAATATTCAAGAGGGAGGAGGCCTAGGACAAAGAAAGGAAAAGAGAAAATAATATAAAAGCAAGAAAAAGAGAAGTAGAATCTGGTCTAGAGACATTTCTCCCCTCAAATTAATTTTCCCAATGATTCACTCATCAAAAACTTACACCAGAAATCATATTTGCAGTGTTTCATAAGCTGTATGACTGATGTAGCCTCCTTCAACTCTCAGCTTATGTTTGTTTCTACACATTTGTTTGCTTTTCGTGCCTTTTTAGGATTTTTGAACAGTATATCTAAAGGCACTTCCACTTTAGCTTTAAAATGATTAATAAGATGATTGAAAGCTAAAATTTGGAGAAAGGGGTGAAACCAAGCTCCTGGGTATGACATGCGGTAAAAGGGAGAGATATGTATTTTTAGGCCACCATGCCATTAGAAAGATTGGTTCTAAGAAATCAGTGTTAGGTGTCTCAGCTGCTCTAGAAAAGGAGGCTGGTCGGGGGGATTAGAGAAGGACTTGCAGACTGTCCCTGGGCTTGGTGTGGTATGTGGAAGGGATACACAGGAGGTGATACCTCTCAAGCAGAATGCTCCGAAGGACCCCAGCCTCCCACCTCCATGTCCTCAGGCCTCTCCTCTCTCCTGAGACCTCCTTGGCCTCCAGCCCTGTTCCCCAGGGTGTCCACTGTCTTCCGATCCTGGCCGGATTCTGTGTGTGTGTGGATGGGGGCCTCCTCCCTCCAGTCAGATCCCTCAGAATAGAAAGGCCCCATTGTCACTCACTCAAATATTGCCGTCTGGGTGGGACAGCTCTTCCTGAATGACTTGCCCTTCAGAGGTGGGCTTTTCGGGGTGCAGGGCTGAGGGTAGAGCCTGATGCCGGGAAGATCACCGCATAGTGTGTTTGACAATTTCTTGCGCTGTGTAGAATCTGGGCTGGAACAAAATGGCCGCCCTCCTCACCACAGAAGAAGGGGTTCCCAAAGAACTGTGGGATGTCTCCCTCCTTCAGTGTGGGAGCCCTCAGGCAGAAGAGGCCCACCTGAGATAAGACTCCCTCCCATCAACCAGTTCTGGGCAGAAGCCCCATAGACCTTGGGCCCTGATCCTGGCCCTGACGATGACATCAAGGAGTTGGGTAGACAAGGGCTTGGCTGCTTGAGAGCCTCAGTGAGTCTTGGTTGAGTGAAATGCCTTTGATGAGGGTGGGTGTGTGGAGGGGGCAGGCAAGGGGCTGGGGTTTGTGGGCTCCTTGGCTGAGGTCAGCTCTGCACCTCTCTGGGGATTGTGGAAGGAGAGGGGGCTCTCCGTTCCCCCCATGTGGGCGGCAGAGGCAAAGGAGAGGATGGTGGAGGTTTGCAGCCACCGAACCACAAGGGTCCCTTCGAGGGACCATGTCTCTAGGAAGTTAAGTTCTCACGAAGCTGGAGCACAGCAGACGTGGCTTGCAGTGGGGGGCACATCCGCAGCGGGCTGGAGGGGGCTGATGGGGGCCATGCGGAGGAGATAAAAGTGGCTGCGGGACCACAGACTGTCACTGCGGTGGGACTGTGCCCTCTTCCTCCCAGCCCCGAGCCTCGCTTCTCAGCCCTGCCCGGGGTGTGGGGCGGCTTGGCCCCGGGCGCAAGCAATGCGTTGCCACCTTGGCTTCTCCTTGCCTCTCTTTCGGTGTCCTGCTCCAGGCCTGTATCTTGTGTCTCAGAATCTCCTTTCCCACTGCCCAACCTCATTTGTGCTACCCCGAGCATTGTGTGTGATCGTGGATTGTGTAAATGTAGCTGCTGCTTTAATGAGCTAATCTGGGTCCCTCCCTGCCTTTCTCTTTCCCTCCCATCCTCTTATCATCCTCCCTTGGGTCTTCTGTGTGTTCCTCCGAAGAATCTGTCCTTTTTCCTTTGCCCACCCCATAGCCATCTCCCTGGCATCTATCCTGAGCCCCAGGCTGTAGTCTGCAGGTTCCCTTCACACAGAAGCTTGTGGGAGACTGCAACCCTCCACTCAGAGGCCAGGATGCTGGTTTCCAGGCCAGGAGGGACTAGAGCTTAGTGGCTGCTGGAGAGAGAAGAGATTCTGAGGGAGAAGAAGCAAGGGGCCCTGCAGGCGAGCCAGGAGAGCTAGAATTGCCTCCTAGCAGAGCAGGAGAGACAGATACAGGGAGCTGAAGGTAGAGGTGAGGGGAAACACAGATGTGAGCAGAGAAACAGGGAGAGAGAGAGGAACCAAGGCCTCGGGGACCAGTGAGCCCTCCTGCCAGCCTCAGGAGTCTGCGGTATACACTGTACAGGATGCTACTGTACCGGGGCAGAGCACTTCTGGGGAGGCTGAGGATGTGGGGATCAAAGACCAGCTCTCTGGGGCGGCAGCGGAAGCCCCAGGCATCAAAGCAAACAGCAGCTGGAAACCCAGAACCTCCTCCACCGACCAAGTTGAGCCCTGGGGTGGTGGGTTGGGGCAACACAGGGAACTGGGGGTGGGAAGTGAGCCTTGCACTGAGGACAGGATCACAGAGTGGGGAGGAAAAATTGACCACACCTGGGGAGGGACAAGAATGTCCCTAGTCTTGCTCAGGCATCTAAGCTGACTCTGAACCTCAGGGAAGGGCATCTCACATGGAAATTCCCTCACTCTCTGCTCACCCAGGACACGGTGAGTCTAGGATGGGCGGACAGCGGGACCTACTTTCAGCTATAAGAGTACCCCTCCCTACGCTCTCACCCCAACCTCCTGCTGTGCCTTGTGGTCCCAGGCCAACTAGTAAACAACTTCACCCGTGACCTAGCCTCCCTCTTCCTTTCCTGGAAACCTCTTCCTCCTTCATTTTTTTTTTTTCTTAGCGATTTATTTATTTGTTTTATTTTTTGGCTGTGGTGGGTCTTTGTTGCCACATGCAGGCTTTCTCTAGCTGCGATGAGCGGGGACTACTCTCTAGTTGCGGTGCCTGGGTTTCTTACTGAGGTGGCTTCTCTTGTTGCAGGGCTTGGGCTCTAGACATAGGCTCAGAAGTTGTTGTGCCCAGGCTTAGTTGCACCGCAGCACATGGAATCTTTCCAGACCAGGGACCAAACTGTGTCCTTTGCATTGCAAGGCAGATTTTTAACCACTGGACCACCAGGGAAGTCTCCAAAACCTCCTTCTTGACCACCTATCTTCCTATTTCCCTTGTTTTTAAAAAAATTTGATCAAGTTCCTTCCAGGAGTTAGGCCCTGAGTAGTTCCTCTTTCAGGCAGATGAAGCAACATCAGGTTGGCCCTTTCCCCTTCAGGACTCTGCCCGCTGCTTTGGCATCTGTTGCCTCAACACTTCGTGAAGAAGAGGCTTCCCCTGCCCAAACCTCACTAGAAGGGTCAAGCCCTCAGCATGCATTCAAGTGTTGCCTCCTTATCATGGATCAGTGGCCAACAGGAAATGGAATCTATCTCAGATGGTTCAAGACCACCTGCAGAAATAGGTATTGAGGCACCAGATGCCAAAGCAGGGGGCAGAATCCTGAAGGGGAAAGGGCCAACTGGGTGTTTCTGGAACCCAGTGAGGGCTTGAGTTGCTATTAGGGGGCCACCTGGCAGGAACTGTGGTCACCACAGGAAGGAAAGGGTAAGGCAGGGAATACAGCTGATGCCAGAAAATATGCCCTGAGCTAGGAAAGAACAAGGGTAAAACACCCCAACCTCTTTCCCCGGCCCTCTCATCTCTTGTGGGTGCTTCCCATTGGCCAACACCAGCCAGGAGCTGAAGGACAAGGGAACCTGGGTGACACAGTGTATAAGGTGTGCAGTGTCAGCCTCCTTGTGGAGGGCAGGGCAGAGAGCATGGAGAATGCCTGGGGGTCGGAGGTGTGGGCTTCCCTGGTGATCAGGTGATTAAGACTGTGTTTCCAGTGCAGGGGGCGCAGGTTTGATCCCTGATTGGGAACTAAGGTCCTACATGCTTCGTGGTGTGGTCAAAAATTTTTAAAAATTAAAGAAAGAAGGTGGGGGAAGTGGGAGGGAGATTTATGAAGGAGGGGACATATGTATACCTATGGCTGATTCATGTTGATGTATGGCAGAGACCAACACAACATTGTAAAGCAATTATCCTCCAATTAAAAATAAATTAATTTTAAAAGAGAATGCCTGAGAGGATGGGCACAAGAGTAGGCCGTGTGGTTGGGGACGACTTGGCTTCATCCAGGCCAGGTTTGGGTGTGTACAGACACTTTTTAGTAACAGAATTACCATGTTGAGTCCAGGAAAAAATAATCAGTGATTTCCCCTCTCTGTTCAATTCAATTTGGTGTAAGTTAACCAAATATATCCCAAGACCCTTCTCTGTGTTCCAAATAGGGCCAGTGGTGAACTTGCTGGCTGGACCATCACCTCTAGCCTAAAGATCACGTTGGTGGAGGACAGTTGTTATTGTTCAGTTGCCCGGTTGTGTCCAACTCTTTTCGACCCCTTGGACTACAGCATGCCAGGTTTCATTGTCCCTCCCCACCTCCTGGAGTTTGCCCAAGTTCATGTCCATTGCATCAGTGATGCCATCCACCCATTTCATCCTCTGATGCCCTCTTCTCCTCCTGCCCTCCATCTTTCCCAGTATCAGGTTCTTTTCCAATGAGTCGACAGTTCGCATCAGGTGGCCAACAATGAGTCGACAGTTCGCATCAGGTGGCCAAAGTATTGGAGCTTCAGCTTCAATATCAGTCCTTCCAATGAATACTCAGGGTTGATCTCCCTTAAGATTGACTGTGGTGGAGGAAAGGCGGGAACTGAAACTATGGTAGAAGGTGGGATGTGTCCATAAGAGGATCAAGTTCAGAGTGGAGGACTCTGGGAGTTCAGAGCAGACAGCTCACTAAAAGGTGGTCCCCAGCAGAGAGAAAGACCAGGCTGGGGTGGGGGTGGGGGGAGAAAAGTAGGTCTGGATACACAAGCTGCCCCCCAGGTGTGTGCTGACAGCCCCCAAGGCTGTCACTGCTCTGAGGCCTGCCCTCAATCTGGAGCCAAATTCAAAGACACTTCAAAAAAAAAAAAAACTGAAGTACAGTTGATTTACAATGTTGTGTTAGTTCCTGGTGTACAGCAAGGTGATTCAGTTATATATACTATACTCTTTTTCATATTCTTTTCCATTACGATTTATTACAGGATGTTGAATATAGTTCCCTATGCTATACAGTAGGACCTTATTGTTTATGCATCCTGTATGTAATAGTTTGCCTCTGCTAGTCTCCCAGACTTCCAGTCCAACCCTCCACCACTCCCTCAAAGACACTTGAGTCTGGTCCCGCGTGCCTGCAAGGCACTGTCTGGTGGCCTTCCTTTTGGTTCTACTTCCTCCGTGTCATCTGTCCCCTTACCATCTGATTGAGCTTCCTAAAGCTCTCAAATACCTCATCACATCTCTGGTCCAAAATGAGCAGCGGCTCCCAGCACCCTGCAGAGCCAAACCCTAACTCTCTGGCTTGCCTAGCAAGATTGGCGATCAGGCTCCATCCCCCAAGACTGCCCTCCACAGCCACATGACCTGCCCTCCCTGCCCCCAGCCTCTGCAGACTGTAGTGGGGTGCTCTCCCCTTTCCTTTCCAGCTGACTCGGGGTTGTCAGACTTGAGCATGCACCAGTCCCCCAGAGAGTTGTGAATGCAGACTGCAGCACCCAACCCCAGCTCCTGATCCCGGAGGTCTGGGGTGGACCCCAGAGGTTGCCTGTCTCACAGCTTCTCAGGTGATCACACATGGAGAACCACTGCTCCAACCCAGTGCCGCCCATTCCTCCAGGTCCACTCAGAGCCCTTCCACGACCTCCTCCCCCACAGCCCTGTCTGTCTTCCAAGCCTGCAGAAACTCCAGAGCATCACCTTTTTGCTTGTCCCACTCAGAGGCCTTCTAGGGAATCACTCTCTGCCCTTTCCCTGACTGCATCCCTCATGCTAAATCAGACCCCAGCTCCTGGGGATTTTCTTTCAGAACTCCTCCCTTAAGTCTGTCTCTCTGAGTTCAGGCCTCATCTTCTCTCACCAGGGTTCTTGCAATCCTGCCTCCTATGCTTGACCTCCTCCAGGTCCTCTTCTGCTCAGCAGCTGGAGGGATCCATCCTGTAAGTCTATTCCTGTCCTTCTCTAAGTAAAGCTCCCTCGAGCACCCAGGGTCATGGCACTCTGGAACCTTCATGACCTGGCCTGACTCCCTAGTCCCAGCTCCTACCAATTTTCCACAATCTCTGAGAATTCTTTTCTTCTCTTTTAAAAACTTTAATTCACACCAAAGGCTGTTCACTCATTTTATTTTGTAATTCATTGATTGATTAATTAATTTTTGGCTGTGCTGGATCTTCACTGTTGGGCACAGACTTTCTCTAGTTGCAACGAGTAGGGGCTACTCTCTAGCTGCAGTGTGAGGGCTTCTCATTCTGGTGGCTTCTCTTGTTGTGGAGCACGGGCGATAGGACATGTGGGCTTCAGTAGCTATAGCCCGTGACCTCAGTGGTTGCAGCTCCCAGGTTCTAGAGCACAGGCTCAATAATTGTGGTGCAAGGGCTTAGTTGCTCCATGGCATGTGGAATCTTCCTGGACCAGGGATTGAACCCGTGTCCCTTGCCTTGGCAGGCAGATTCTTAACCACTGGACCATGAGGGAAGTCTTTTGAGAATCCTTTTCTGATTCCGCCTGGCAAAGAACCCACCCCTGGCCCGGGCACAGCATGCGTGGCGCGTAACCCATGGGTGTCTTGTTCAGAGGCCTGCACATCTAGGTTCCCTCCTGGCTGTCTGGGTCATGAAGGGGACCCAGCCAGGTGAACACCTGCTAACTGCTGACTGTTGTCTCCCCCAGGCCCTGCCCTTTCTTCGGGGGAAGGCTCAGGTCCCTGCCTGCCTCAGCAATGGGCCCGGGGACCTCTCTTAGGCACCTGTTCTTGGTGCTGCAACTGGGTGAGTGCTCAGACTTGGGGTCAGGGTGCAGGTGGCTTGGGAGGAGGGGCTGGTTGGGGAATGCCAGGTGGGGGATGGAGCAACCACAGCCTCAAGGCCTGACCCCCCTGTTTTTCCACCTAGTGATGCTCCCAGCTGGCACTCAGGGAAAAACAGTGGTGCTGGGTAAGGCAGGAGACCAGGCAGAGCTGCCCTGCCAGGCTTCCCAGAAGAAGAATACATTCTTCAGCTGGAGAGATTCTTCCCAGTCCAAGATTGTGGGGGTTCATAACTCCTTCTTGCACAGAGGTAGGTGGGCCCTGCTCCCTGTTTAGAGAAGAGAGCCCTGGGGAATGAACACCCTCATGGCAGGGCCCGGCTCCTAGTAAACTCTGGGGTTCTGGAGGGTTCTGCCATCAACCAGAGTCTCAGGGACTCCCCAAGTTCGGAACCACCCTCTCCCCAGCTACTGGTGGGCTGGGGAATGGGTTCTGGTGGTCTATTATAATATCATCATTTTAATATCAATGGCCTTATTTTAATGGATATTAGAAAAATAGCTATCACTTGAAACCCATGCTTTCATGAATATTGTTGTTACAGACCAATGATGATACTTTGTTTACTTCCATTAAGAGCAACAAAATGTTTTTTTCCTAGCTTTTAATTTTTTTACTGTATAGCACAGGGAATGTTATTCATTATCCTCTGATAAACCATGACGGAAAAGAATATTTAAAAAGAATGTAGGTATATACATATATAACTGATTCACTTTATTGTACAGCAGAAATTAACAAAAGATTATAAACAACTGTACTTTGTTTAAAAAAACACCTTCCTGCATGAGCAGGAGTAAAGCGATGTACTCTCATTGAAGCTGAGAGAAGACTACATTTCTACCTACTTTAATTACTTCTCTCTTTTCAACATACACACACTTTTTAGGTCTAAAGCTGTCCACTTAGCCAGTTGAAGCAGTAAACAGTAACTCCTTGAAATAGCCTTTATATGCAGAGTTCATGTCTTGGAAACATCAAGATGCCTCTGAACATGGTTTATGGAGTTTTTTAAAATTTTAATTGGAGGCTAATTACTTTACAATATTGTGGTGGTTTTTGCCACATGTTCACATGAAACAGCCATGGGTGTACATGTGTTCGCCATCCTGACCCTGCCTTCCACATCTCATTCCTCAGGGTCACCCCAGTGCACCTTCCTTGAGAACCCCGTCTCATGCGTTGAATCTGGACTGGTGATCTATTTCACATATGATAATACACATGTTTCAATGCTATTCTCTCAGATCATCCCACCCTTGCCTTCCCCGACAGAGTCCAAAAGTCTGTTCTTTACATCTGTGTTTCTGTTGCTGTCTCGCATATAGGGTCATTGTTATCATCTTTCTAAATTCCATATATATACGTTAATATACTGTATTGGTGTTTTTCTTTCTGACTTACTTCGCTCTGTATAATAGGCTCCAGTTTCATCCACCTCATTAGAACTGATTCAAATGCATTCTTTTTAATAGCTGAGTAATATTCCATTGCGTATATATACTATGGCTTTCTTATCCATTCGTCTGCTCATGGGTATCTAGGTTGCTTCCATGTCCTGGCTATTGTAAACAGTGCTGCGATGAACCTTGGGTACATGTGTCTCTTTCAATTCTGGTTTCCTCAGTGTGTATGCCCAGTAGTGGGATTGCTGGGTCATATGGCAGTTCTATTTCCATTTTTTAAAGGAATCTGCACTCTGTTCTCCATAGTTGCTGTCCTAGTTTGCATTCCCACCAACAATGTAAGAGGGTTACTTTTTCTCAGCACCCTCTCCAGCATGTATTGTTTGTAGACGTTTGAATCTCAGCCATTCTGACCGGCATGAGATGGTACTTCAGTGTGGTTCTGATTTGCATTTCTCTGATAATGAGTGATGTTGAGCATCTTTTCATGTGTTTGTTAGCCATCTGTATGTCTTTTTTGGAGAACTGTCTGTTTAGTTCTTTGGCCCATTTTTTTTATTGGGTCACTTATTTTTCTGGAATTGAGTGGCAGGAATTGCTTGTAAATTTTTGAGATTAGTTTTTGTCAGTTGCTTCATTTGCTATTATTTTCTCCCATTCTGAAGGCTGTCTCTTCATCTTGCTTATAGTTTCCTTCATTGTGCAAAAGCTTTTAAGTTTAATTAGGTCCCATTTGTTCATTTTTGCTTTTATTTCCATTACTCTGGGAGGTGGGTCATAGAGGATCTTGCTATGGTTTACATCAGAGAGTGTTTTGCCTATGTTTTCCTCTAGGAGTTTTATAGTTTCTGGTCTTACATTTAGATCTTTAAACCATTTTGAGTTTATTTTTGTGTAGGGTATTAGAAAGTGTTCTAGTTTCATTCTTTTACAAGTGGTTGACCAGTGTTCCTAGCACCACTTGTTAAAGAGATTGTTTTTTCTCCATTGTATACTCTTGCCTCCTTTGTCAAAGATAAGGTGTCCATAGGTGCGTGGATTTATCTCTGGGCTTTCTGTTTTGTTCTATTGATCTATATTTCTGTCTTTGTGCCAGTACCATACTGTCTTGATGACTGTTGCTTTGTTCTATAGCCTGAAGTCAGGCAGGTTGATTCCTCCAGTTCCATTCTGCTTTGGCTATTCAAGGGTTTTTGTATTTCCATACAAATTGTGAAATTATTTGTTCTAGTTCTCTGAAAAATACCACTGGTAGCTTGATAGGGATTGCATTGAATCTATAGATTGCTTTGGGTAGTATAATCATATATAATCACTATATTGATTCTTTCAATCCATGAACATGGTATATTTCTCCATCTATTTGTGTCATCTTTGATTTCTTTCATCGGTATTTTCTAGCTTTCTATATATAGGTCTTTTGTTTCTTTAGGTAGATTTATTCTTAAGTGTTTTATTCTTTTCGTTGCAATGGTGAATGGAATTGTTTCCTTAATTTCTCTTTCTGTTTTCTCATTGTCAGTGTATAGGAATGCAAGGGATTTCTGTGTGTTAATTTTATATCCTACAACTTTACTATATTCATTGGTTAATTAATTTATTTTTGGCCGCACTGGGTCTTCACTGCTGCTTGGGCTTTTCTCTAGATGTGGCGAGTTGGGGGATATTCTCTAGTTTAGGTGTGTGGGCTTCTCATTTTGGAGGCTTCTCTTGTTGTGGAGCACAGTCTCTAGGCAAGGGCTTCATTAGTTGTGGCACATGGGCTCCAGAGCTCAGGCTCAGTAGTTGTGGCACACGGGCTTAACTGCTTCTCAGCATGTGGGATCTTTCCCTACCAGGAATTGAACCCATGTCCCTTGCACTGGCAGGCAGATTCTTATCCACTGTGCCACCAGGGAAGTCTTTTTCTAGTTTTCAAAGTGGAAAGAATTAAGATTTCAAAACTTCTTAGGAACATTATTTTGCAGTCTTATTTTTTCATGTCAATTTTACCCTCATGCTCCTGTTTAAGTAGCTCTTCTTTCTTCTGTGTATGGCTTCTAATATTCAATATATTATTGAATGGGAGAAAGTCATATGAGTCAGAAGTAGAAAAGTGCCATCAGTGTGAAATGTATTTATTCGTTATAACTTTATTTGATTTATTATTGTTTGCATTTCATTGCTTTTTTTAAACATTTTTTCTTAATTCAAATGTATATAAAAGTTGAATAAGTATATAATGAACCCCTGCGTATCCCTCTCAGCTTTAACAATGGTCAATTCATGACCAATGTTGGTTTATATAACTGAATCACTTTACTGTACACCTGAAACATTGTAAATCAACTATATTTTGATTTAAAAAACACTTCTATAATATCATCATCAATGCTTAAAAATTAATTCCTTAATGACAAAAAACATCCAGTGTTCAAATTTTCCCAAATGCCTCATAATATTATTTTTACATTTGGTCTACTTGAATCAGAATTCAAATAAAAATTCATGCTTGATATGGCCCTTAAATCTCTTTGAATTTATATATTTACTCTCCTTTTTCCGCTCCCTGTTGCAACTGATATTTGAAGAAACCAGGCAATTGCCCTATAAGTTAAACCTTGTGATAGCATTTAACATGTTCCTCTGTCCCTTAAATCTCCTAGAGACAGTGATTAGATCTAGAGACATGATCAAGTTCACGTTCATTTTTTCTCTCAGTGACTTATTTAATAACTGTACTCCATTTTACAAAGCATTATAGCCCCATCTTTTTTAAAAATTGAAGTATAGCTGATTTACAGTGTTGTGTTAGTTTCTGGTGTATAGCAAAGTGATTCAGTTATATCTATATACTATTCCTCCCCCTTTGGCAACCATAAGTTTGTTTTCTTTGTCTGTGATTCTGTTTCTGTTTTGTAAATAGGTTTATTTGTATCATATTTTAGATTTCACATATATGTGATATATGATAGTTATCTTTCTCTTTCTGACTTACTTTACTTAGTATGACAATCTCTAAGTCCATCCATGTTGCTGCAAATAACATTATTTCATTCTTTTTTATGGTTGAGTAATATTTCATTATATATACCTTCTTTACCCAGTCCTCTGTTGACGGACATTTAGGTTGCTTCCATGTATTGGCTATTGTAAGTGGTGCTGCTATGGACACTGAGGTGCACACATTTAATCTTTTGACAAGACCATTTTATAGATGGTGTTTTATACTACCAATTTCATCACATTAGGAGGCATGTAATATTTATTGCTCATTTTGTACTATTAATACAAAATAATCAGTGTCCCAAGTTTAGTTTATTTATTTGTGCTTCCCAGGTGGCGCTAGTGGTAAAGAAGCTACCTGCCAATGCAGGAGACTTGCAGGAGACTTGGGTTCGATTCCTGGGTTGGGAAGATCCCCTGGAGTAAGAAATGGCAACCCACTCCAGTATTTTTGCCTAGAGAATCCCATGAACAGAGGAGCCTGGTGGGTTGCAGTCCATGAGTTGCAAAGGGTTGGACACAACTGAGCAGCTAAGTCGTTAAGAGATATTAATATATTGAAATATTAAGAAGACTTGGCAAGAATATACAGAAGAACTATACAAAAAAGATCTTAATGACCCAGGTAACCACGGTGGTATAATCACTCACCTAGAGCCAGACATCTTGGAGTGTGAAGTCAAGTGGGCCTTAGGAAGCATCACTACGAACAAAGCTAGTGGAGGTGTTGGAATTCCAGCTGAGCTATTTCAAATCCTGAAAGATGACGCTGTGAAAGTGCTGCACTCAGTATGCCAGCAAATTTGGAAAACTCAGCAATGGCCACAGGACTGGAAAAGGTCAGTTTTCATTCCAATCCCAAAGAAAGGCAATGCCAAAGAATGCTCGAACTACCGCACAATTGCACTCATCTCGCATGCCAGCAAAGTAATTCTCTAACTCAGGCTTCAACAGTACATGAACCATGAACTTTCAGATGTTCAAGCTGGATTTAGAAAAGGCAGAGGAACCAGAGATCCAACATCTGTTGGATCATCGAAAATCAAGAGAGTTCCAGAAAAACATCTACTATAGTGTAGTCAATAAAATCAACTTTATTGACTACACTAAAGCCTTTGACTGTGTGGATCACAACAAACTGTGGAAAATTCTTAAAGAAATAGGAGTATCAGACCACCTTACCTTCCTCCTGAGAAATCTGCATGCAGCAAGTTAGAATTGGACATGAAACAACAGACTGGCTTCAAATCAGGAAAGGAGTACGCCAAGGCTGTATATTGTCACCCCATTTATTTAACTTATATGCAGAGTACATCATGCAAGATGCTGGGCTAGAGGAAGCACAAGCTGGAATCAAGACTGCCGGGAGAAACATCAATAACCTCAGATATGCATATGACACCACCTTAAGGTGGTGAAGAACTAAAGAGCCTCTTGAAGAAAGTGAAGAACTAAAGAGCCTCTTGAAGAAAGTGAAAGAGGAGAGTGAAAAAGTTGGTTTAAAACTCAACATTCAGAAAACTAAGATCATGGCATCCAGTCCCAATACTTCATGGCAAATAGAAGGGGAAAAATGTAAACAGTGACAAACTTTATTTTCTTGGGCTCCAAAATCACTGCAGATGGTGACTGCAGCCATGAAATTAAAAGAGACTTCTTGGAAGAAAAGCTATGACCAACCTAAACAGCATAATGAAAAGCAGAGATGTTATTTTGCTGATAAAGGTCCGTCTAGTCAAAGTCATAGTTTTTCCAGTAGTTATGTACGGATGTGAGAGTTGGACTATAAAGAAAGCTGAGCACTGAAGAACTGATGCTTTTGAACTGTGGTGCTGGAGAAGACTCTTGAAGAGTCCCTTGGACTGCAAGGAGATGAAACCAGTCAATCCTAAGAGAAATCAGTCCTGAATATTCATTGGAAGGACTGAGGCTAAAGCTGAAACTCCAATACTTTGGCAACCTGATGCGAAGAGCTGACTCATTCGTAAAGACCCTGATTCTGGGAAAGATTGAAGGCAGGAGGAGAAGGGGAGGACAGAGGATGGGATGGTTGGATGACATCACTGACTTGATGGACATGAGTTTGAGCAATCTCTGAAGTTAGTGATGGACAGGGAAGCCTGGAGTGCTGCAGTCCATGCGGTAGCAAAGATTCGGACACGACTGAATGAATGAACTGAACTGAGCTGAGCTGGATGATACACAGTGAGGATAAATCTCCCCGTTACTCCTGATCCCATTACTTGGTTCCCTTCCCCAGAGGCAACTGTTTTAATCAGTTTCTATGTTTCCTTCAGGAGATGAACTAGGATTTAGACTAAGGAGATTCTTAGACTAGATACCAATGCACAATCCATAAAAGGAAAAATGGATACATTAACTTTTTTTTATTTTTATATTTTGACCGTACTCCACTCGTCATGTGGGGTCTTAGTTTTCCAACCAGGTATCGAACCGGTGCTCCCTGAGGTGGAAGTGCCAAAACCTAACCACTGCACTTCCAGGGAATTCCTGACACATTGGTGTTAACCAAAATAAAAAATAAAACTTTGCTTTGCAAAAGACTCTATTGAGAAGAGGAAAATTGTCTTAATTTATAAAATATGAAAAAATATATTCAAACTACATATCCAACAAAGACTAGTATCTAGAATATGAACACAACTTTCAAAATTCAATACAAACACCCAAACAATCCAATTAGAAAATAAGCAAAGGACATGAAGAGATTTTTCACCAAAGAGGGCATAGAGATGGCAAACAAACACATGACAATGTGTTCATCGTCATTAGTCATCAGGGAAATGCCAATTAAAACCACCATGAGATATCACCACACACATATCAGAATGGCCAAAATTAAAAAAAAAAAAAAGTAACATCCACTGCTGGTGAGGATGCAGACACTGGTTACTCTTACATTGCTGGTAGGAGTATAAAATGGTACAGCTGCTCTAGAGAATAGTTCCGAAATTTTTTCTAAAAATTTATTTACTTATTTTTGACTGTGGTGGGTCGTCATTCCCGTTCAGGCTTTCCTTTAGTTTCAGGGCGTGGGGGCTACTCTCTAGCTGCAGTGTGTAAGCTTCTCATGGTGGTGGCCTCTCCTGTTGTTCAGGAAGGGCTCTAGGACCTGGGGACCTCAGTAGGTGCAGCTCCTGGGCTCTAGAGTACAGGGTCAGTAGTTGGGTACACGAGCTTAGTTGCTCCGTGGCACGTGGGATTTTCCTGGACCAGGGATCAAATCTGTGTCTCTCGCATTGGAAGGCAAATTCTTTTCCATGGAGCTACCAGGGAAGCCATGGAAATTTCTTTAGAAAGCTAAACTTACAACAACCTAGCAATTGTACTCCTAGACACTTATCCCTCAGAGAAAGAAACACTTAGGATCACACAGAAATCTGTGTAAAATTGTTGACGGCAGCTTTATTAGTAGTAGCCAACAAGTAGAAATAACCTAGATGTTGTTTAATGGGTGAATGGTTGTATGCATGCTGTGGACTATTTTTCAGCAGTAAAAAGAATGAACTATAGTTTTGGACCACAACGGAGATGACTCTCCAGAGGATTATGCTGTATGGGAAAAAAAAAAAAAGCCAATCCCACAAAGTTACATCCTATATAATTTCATTTATATAACATTCTCAGAATGACAAATTACAGAAATGGAGAACAGATTAGTGATTGCCAGGAGTCAGGGCAAAGGGATCTGGGAGGGAAGAGGATTTGGCTAGAAAAGGGTAACATCTTTATAGTGCTAGAAATGTTCTGCATCTTGAATTGTGTCAATGCCAATATTCTGGCAGTGATACTGTGCTATAGTTTTGCAAGCTGTTACCTTTGGGGTGAGCTGGGTCAAGGGTATTCCAGATATTTCTGTGCTATTTCTGAGGGTTGCATGATTTTCTCAGAAGAAAATGTTTAAGGGATCATCAGAGTAAAATGATTAGCTTTCATAATCTCAAAACAAAACAAACAGAATGAAGAAGCTACACATACACACACACACACACACACACACACACACACACACACACACACACA